>CM051001.1:7137435-7142435 GCA_027704905.1 Muraenolepis orangiensis | reverse complement strand
GTTGGCTGGCTGGTCAGCTGGTTGGCTGGTTAGTCGGCTGGTTGGTTGGTTGGTTGGTCGGTTGGTTGGCTGGTTGGTCGGTTAGTTGGCTGGTCAGTTGGTTGGCTGGTTGGTCGGTTGGTTGGCTGGTTGGTCGGCTGGTTGGCTGGTTGGTTGGTTGGCTGGTTGGGCGGCTGGTTGGTCAGCTGGTTGGTTGGCTGGTTGGTCAGCTGGTTGGCTGGTTGGTCGGCTGGGTGGTCAGCTGGTTGGCTGGTTGGTTGGCTGGTTGGTCAGCTGGTTGGCTGGTTGGTCGGCTGGTTTGCTGGCTGGTTTGCTGGTTGGTCGGCTGGTTGGTCAGCTGGTTGGCTGGTTGGTTGGCTGGTTGGTCAGCTGGTTGGCTGGTTGGTGGGCTGGTTGGACGGTTAGTTGGCTGATTGGTCGGTTGGTTGGCGTGTTTGCAGAGCAGTGGAACTCATAAACAGGTGTCTTCTTATCCCAGTCTTTCCTATTTTTAAGACAATCATAAAGATTGCAAATCCCTGCTGAATATTTAATGCGGGTTGTGCTGGGTGGGGAGCTGTGGCCATCTGGCTGATCTGTTGCGTCTCTTCTCTCCTCCCCATTAAAGGAGGCCAAGAGAACGGCACAGAGAGCCTCACTTCACCAGAAGAAGAAGAAGAAGAAGATGAAGAAGAAGAAGAAGAAGAAGAAGAAGAAGAAGAAGAAGAAGAAGAAGAAGAAGAAGAAGAAGAAGAAGAAGAAGAAGAAGAAGAAGAAGAAGAAGAAGAGGGAGGAGAAGGAGGAACAAAGAGGGCGGAGGCCATCCTGGTTACACACAAACAGAATAGACACAGTCACATACACACACACATTGACGTAGACACACAGCATTAAATATTTAATGTCCAGGCCAAAATGACAACGGGAGCACATTTTAATGTGTGTTGTATGTGTGTCTATTGTTCTCTCTCTCCCTCATTTTCTCCTCTTTCTCCCTCTCTCTCTCTCTCTTTTTTGGCTCTGTCTCGGTTTGTCAAACGGTACAAAAGCTGCAGACATTACGATGTCTTTTTGGATGATTTGACTTTGTTTGCAGGTTTATGTAAGAATGTGTAAAAATCCACAACTACACATGTGAACAGAGCAAGAAGGAGACAGCGGATCCCAGACTGGAACTGAGGCACTGAGGGACAATATTTAGGTCATTGATCAAATGATAAAAACCTTCTTCATTTTCAGGCTATTGCTGTTATATGATACATTCGTGTGTCACATGCAGAAATAGGAATTAATGATATATGCTCACAGTACTACTTAACTGCAAACATGAAATGGTGTAAAGAAGGCTCGCTGATAAATATTTAACACTCGCAATGATCAGTGGGAAAAATTCATTTCCCACGGCTAATATGAACCTCTCACTCAAAATCATGTTTTTTCCAATACTGCACAAGTTCAACGTCAGAGTTCCAATTTACAATTGAAACATCAATAGTAAATTGGCTCAAAAAACTAGATTATCATTCTCTAAGTAGGATTGGCTTGCCCTAGTGTGCTGGAAAAAGACATGTTGTACTGTATATAATATATACCATATCCATTATATCCAATACCATTACCATATACAGGGGGAGGGGAGCATACAGGCATTGTTATGAGTGTTGTCTGTGTGGTTTGTTTGGCTGGATGGGATATACTGTATATTCTTTGAAAATGGCAATTTTTCATATGACTATGAATGTATTTTATTTTCCGTTTTTCATCCAAAGCCACTTACAGTGAATCCAGATGATCATGAAGTAGAGGGTTCAGCAATCCTGCTCAACGATGCCTACACACGTCGTCTTCAGACATGGGAAGCAAACCCCCGGAACCTGGGGCCAGGAGTCAAACGTGTTAGGGTTATAACTCCTAACTCCTAGCTCCTAACCCCTAATCTCATTTTACCCTTTTTTGTGTGCCTCAACACTGGATGTGAACCGAGCGGCGTGACATGTCATGATGAGTCGTCAAGCCTTCGATCCTCCCGTTTACACCAGTTGTTAGCCAAGCGCTTTCTTCTATGTATTGTTAACCGAGCGCTTCCCCCCCACAGCCCATCCCACTGTCACTCCCCCACCACTCAATGTCATTGAAGTCAACATTGGCTTGAAAAAAAAGAGAGAGAGAGAAAAGGAAAAGAGCCCGGTCTCCGCTCTCGCACAGCTCTCATTTTCTATTCATAATTAAAGTGTCTCTGAGGACGCTTTGCACTGCAGTGCCCTATTTCTATATTCACCACAGAGGAAAAAAAAGAAGATTTTCTTTCTTTCTTTCTTTGTTCTTTGTGGCGGAATTGCTGTGTTTCTCTGTGTTGTGTGAACGGCGTTGTGTCTGAGCCTCTTCTCACATGCAGAATGCAGGTGATGGTATCTGGAGGTGGTCATCTGGCTTCGGCTTCTGTGGGTTTTCCGTTGGCGGCTTATCAGAAGAAGCCGTTCTGTTTAGATGTGTCTTCTGCTGCTGCTGCTTCTGCTGTTGTTGTTGTTGTTCAAGTGAATCCAAGCCTCGCTTGGTCACCAGTTTCCTCGTGTATGGCTCCTCTCTCTTGTTGTTCCTCTCCTGTGACGTGCTCCGGCAGTCGGGAAGAAAGGTGTTTGTTCCGCGTCTTGTTTGCAGCGGAGTACTAGTTTCACCCAGGGACCAGTGTGATAAATGGACTGATTTGCAATAATTGCGGCTGTTTTGTCTGTGTGATGGTGATCGCGGACACGGTTTGTGAAGCTGTCATGTACGCAAGCAAAGTGGAAAATTCCAACTGCAATTCAGGCCCAGCGACCGACCGCATTTCCAAACGGGCCCAAAAGCAGACGATGTGTTTTTCCCGGCGCTGAATTAATTGCCGTCTTTTGTCCCCCCCCCCCCCCCCGCCTCACACGGTTGTGTGTACTTATTTCTCCCCAAGGCATTTTTGTTTTGTGGATGATGTCTTTTCCTGCGGGGAACTTTTTTTTGAGTTTGCAGTCGGGCGTTATGGACACAATGTAATAATGTACGTTAAACACATATAGTTAATCACTCCACAGGGCTCACTGACTAACAAACACAAGCCGCCTGATTTAGCAGATGCATAATAGGGGGACTGCTGCAATGGTCAGATTTGTCATGTCAACGACTCAAATTTGTCATTGCAATTCTTAGCCGATGCCCTAACAAAGCCATTTGTTTAGAACATGAGGGAAAGAGGTGAAGTAGTTCAGAGGAGACGGAGTTATGGCTTTGTTTGACAGCAGCATAATTGTACTAGAGCAAAAATAGGTGCCACGGTTGAAGGCCATGTTTTTACTAAAATACAGATCTTGGTATAACAACATCAAAAATTTGCATTGGTAGAGTCGTCTTGGTAGAACGATAGATTCTCTCCTGTTTCACGTCCATCCTAAATTTAGGAACGATATCGATTTTTTCCAAATGTAGTTTCCACAAAATGACATTCCCCCACATTATACATCCCTATTGCGCAACTATGGATACAAAATATATTTAAATTTTTATTGTATATATCATTTTTATGGTATTGTTATTTGAGATGTATACTGCGGGAGGGAATGGGGAGCAAGCGTTCCGTTACAAATGGCAAATAAATATCTTGAATCTTGTATCTTGTATCTTGTACAATATGCAAATCACCATAAAATCTCACCGATTTACCTAATGATCTTATGATAGTATTATGATATTATGATAGTTGTATGATATTATGATAGTATTACGGTATGATATTTCCCGGCTCTTCTCGGTCCTGGCCCCACAGTGGTGGAATGAACTATGATGTTATGATAGTAGTATAGGATAGTAGTTGCATAGATTCAAGATTTGTATTAGCAATTTGCAACAAGTACAATAGAATGCTTATTCCCCATTCCCTCCACAGTATGAATTTCTACAATTTAACACTATATACTATACTATGTACTATACGTGTACTATAAAACACTATACTATAACAATACTGTTCACAAATAAGTAACAATAAAAATAACGTGACTGATGAATGATATATACATGAGTTGGATTGTGCAAAAAGCTATTTGAAGTGCCAGTAGTGCAGCAGCATCATGAATATAGTGCAGTACAGTGCAGTACAGTGCAGTACAGTGCAGTACAGTACAGTGCAGTACAGTGCAGTACAGTACAGTGCAGTACAGTGCAGTACAGTGCAGTACAGTGCAGTACAGTACAGTGCAGTACAGTGCAGTACAGTGCAGTACAGTGCAGTACAGTGCAGTGCAGTACAGTGCAGTACAGTGCAGTACAGTGCAGTACAGTGCAGTACAGTGCAGTGCAGTGCAGTGCAGTACAGTGCAGTACAGTGCAGTGCAGTACAGTGCAGTACAGTGCACTAGTACAGAAAGTGTAATATGGATGAAAATGTTATGATAGTGGCAGCATTCCTAGCAGTTCAGTTCAGGTGCACTGCCCTGTGGATAAAAACTTTCCTTGAACCTGGTACGGTCGTACTAGTATAATGAATGAACTCCCAGCTGATGTAGAATAGTAGTAGTATAGTACTGGTATAGTACTATTATAGAAGTATAATGAATTAACTCAATGCCCCTCTTGCCCTGCAGGCTAAAAATCCACCTTCAGGAAGCACTTCCCCGACCCTTCCTCTTAGCACTTGAACTCCTGTTAGGTCTGTTGTTTGCCAGCGCTTGAAATGCACTTCTGACTCCTGGTGACAAGCAGTTCTCTTGCTTACCTGTTGAATGCACTTATTGTAAGTCGATTTGGAGAAAAAAGCGTCTGCTAAGTGACTGATGTAATGTAATGTAAGGTTCCTCCATGTCAATTTCACTGTCAAAGAGTGTGGTTTTCTGCCAACAACATTGGCAGAAAACCTTTGCTTGGAGGTCATTTTCAATTGAGAGAGAGGATGAGCATAAAGGCTTTAGAGGGCTGCTGCAAGCCTCTATATGTCTGTTGAGTGAACTATCAGTGGTTCTCACACTTCTACAGTTATGGTTAAGTAAAGTTACGGC
>CM051001.1:7122435-7134935 GCA_027704905.1 Muraenolepis orangiensis | reverse complement strand
TTGATTTTTCATGGGACGGGTGTCTCAACAGGCCTGTGTTCTATATTATTGAAGACGTTGTTACATTCAATATGGATAGGGCGGCCACATCTTCAACCCCCCCCCCCCCCAAACGGGGACCCTTAAGTGTACCGAACCTTCCCACACGTAGGGGCTTCTGCACGCACCCACCGTAGGCCTTTCTTTCATCAGGACGGGGATCATTATTTTGGCACTTAGCGCAGCAAATCAAATCACAGTGGCCCGCGTTCGCCACGCTGAAGTAGGTCGTGCCGGTGCCACTTCCCACCCTTCAGCCACCTCTTACGTTTTGGCTGACTGTAATGTCTTAATATGATCTTAATTTCCTCTCTCGGCATTTCCTCCCGCATGCGACCCGGAAATACTCTGGCAGTGATGTGTGCAGAATGCGTTTCTTTAATGGCGCTGACTTCGCCAAGAGAAGATCTCAAAATCTGGGGGATTTTGAAACCACTTTATTGGTCACCTACATGTACACACACAGTGAAAAGGTGCAGTGGGCAGCTTTTGTATATACAGTTGCCCGGGGAGCAGTGTAGGGGTCTGGTGCCTTGCCCAAGGGCACCTCGGCAGTGCCCAAGAGGGGAACTGGCATCTTTTTTCTCAAGGACCACTTCGATGCGGCGAAGTCCAACAACAGACTGAGCTACTGCCGCCCCTTGTAAACAAGAGTAAGCATTGTGGAGGTCTTTGGAAAAGACAGACTTTCTCTGCGGCATGACGGCTAACCATGAGCACTGGTACTGATAGATGATGTCAGACAGAGACAAAATGCTGGAGGCTAGCAACACTTTGATTGACACACATACAGACAAGAGAAGAAGAAGAAGAAGAAGAAGAAGAAGAAGAAGAAGAAGAAGAAGAAGAAGAAGAAGAAGAAGAAGAAGAAGAAGAAGAAGAAGAAGAAGAAGAAGAAGAAGAAGAAGAAGAAGAAGAAGAAGAAGAAGAAGAAGAAGAAGAAGAAGAAGAAGAAGAAGAAGAAGAAGAAGAAGAAGAAGAAGAAGAAGAATATTATTATTGTTATTATTATTATTACTATTATTATTACTGTTATTATTATTAGAATTGTGGTATAACCGGAACAATTTGGAAGTGAATGTTGAAAACCGGGACATTTTAGTGTTTCACAGATATTTGTCGGGACCTGGACATCCAGGATGAAACCGGAACAATCCTGGACAAACTGGAACAATCCTGGACAAACTGGAACAATCCTGGACAAACTGGCACTTCTGGTCACAGTACATGTGGATGGAGGGACTTTATAAGAGAATCTGCCAGATTTGAAAGAAAACTAAAATAAACAAACTTAGCAAACAAGTATTTTCGACAAGAGCGTGTTGATGTCATGTCCAGGTCCGAACACAATCCCTATTTGGCATCATCCATTTTACATGATAACAATGGTATCCAAAATGCAGATTTTGGTATAATAACATGGACAATTTGATTATTGTTACAATGATAGCCTGTCTCCTTTTTCACATCCATCCTAAATTTAGGAACAATATTGATTTTACCAAATGTAGTTTCTGCAAAATGACATTCTGCACCGTATTTGGCAGGTGGAGAACAGACACGTTTCAAACAAAAATAAATCAACAATTTTTGAAAGGTCTTGCAACAGACATGTTGTGCTATAATACTAAATGTTTTAGTAAATCCTTTCAAATGTATTAGTTTACATTCATAAAGTCTCAAGTTAATACAAGCTGTGTGCAAATGTCCCCAAATGAAGGAGTACAGAGCATTCCAGCAGTTAAGAAAGTACAGAGTGAACCAGCAGGAAAGGAGTGCTATTATTCTTATCACTGGACAATAATCATTCGACAATTATGATTACAATTCAAAAACTGTTGCTATGTTCAGCCAATAGTAGACTGTATACATGCTCTCTGGTTCTTGACAAGAGAGACTTGTCACGGCCGGGTGTAGGTGGGACCCAAGAGCAGGGAGAACAGACGTCAAATGGAACAGACACTTTACAGGTACAGACAGGGCAAATCCAAAACGTGGTCAAGGCAAGCAGAGGTCGGTAACAGGGAGTCGAGGGTTGAGGCAAAGCTACAAAGACGCAAGGCAAAAACGAAGTTGTTATCCAGACGAGGGTCAGAACACGGCGGATCAATAGGCAGAACAACAATGAACTTAGCTTGAAACAAACGTGAGGCTTTCTGAAAATCGGGGTGATAATCCAGCAATGAGTTAGACAACAGACACGGCTTAAAAACAGCTTGGTAATGAGGTGCGTTTGAGAACAGGTGAGTTGAGTAGGAAACGGCTGACAGGGAAAATACGGAGTGGCATCACGGAACGGAGCCGTGACATCGCAGATCCAGGAAGCCAGCGGAGATCTAGGACTAGGAGCGTGAAGAGCTGGGTTGGATCGTGACACTTGTGAACTTGCTTCTCTTATATTTGAATGTTAAATAACTAATCAAAGGCGAACCCAAGTCTGTGCTCTTTATCAATGATATATCCCACAGCCACGTGTGGAGGTGGGGTGGGCCGGCCTCAGAGAGACCTGATCCGGTTGCGGAGGACTCCAGGAGTCTGGGCTAAACCTCAAAGAATATTCAGAGACCATCCCAATGGATTCCTCTGGGCCGACGGACACCAGTAAGTAATCCTTTAAACAAACATCATTTTGAAAAAGCAATACTGATGTTGCCATAACCTTAAATCCAGGGACTTAAGGTTAAAACCCGAGTCTTGCACTCGATAGGTCTGGGACCTAAAAGTAAATATTGCAAGAAGGTAATATTTTTGGATATAATCTGGGATCATGAAAAGATAATTGGAAATTAGTGAGTCTAATAAGTGAGTCAGGGGCAACAGGTCTAGAACCTGAATAATATTGCAAAAAGGTCATATTTTAAAGAAACAATATCGTATAATCAAGTTTATCTTGCTAAAACAAATGTGGCATTTGACAGGTCCCGGACCTGAGACAGGCCAGAATATCATTAGAATTTAATGATCATAATAATAATAATCATAAGTTGAAAACAAGCTCACATAAACAAATATAATAATATAAAACAGGACAGAATAATGTGTAAACCACTGATACGAACAATCATTTTGACCCAATCCAATTAACTGATCGGGGAGAGTATGATAAGCATGGTGAAAGGGCAGGAGAGTTTCTCCCAAAGCGGTGCACACTGGATGTTTCAGTGTTTGGCCAACTATAAATATTAGAGGAGATGTTTGAACAGAATACGAACAAGACAAGTTCACTTATAGGTTAAAGAAGCAAATGTATGTGATAAAAATTTTAAAAAAAACTTAAGCCAGAGAAAACTGATGAAATAATAACTCCCATAGAACTGGGGATTGAAATGGCAGCCATTCTCTGGCAACATGTCAAGATGAACAGAATTAAAATGGCCCAGACCTGGGATCTCCTCATGGTGGACCATATCAATGAGCCACCAGATCATCCACAATATACAAGATACAAGATTTGCAACAAGTACAATGGAATGCTTACTTACCATTCCCTCCCGCAGTATGAATTTCTTAAACAATACTATAAAAATACTATACACAATAAAAATGATCTTATAAAGATTGACTGATGGATAATATGTACATTTTTTGAATTGTGCAAAAATATTTAAAAGCATTTAAAGTGCCAGTAGTGCAGCAGCATCATGAGTACAGTGCAGTACAGTGCAGAACAGTGCAGTAACTGTAATGAGTCCAGAAAGGGACATGCTGTGAGTGGGACTATCCCTACCTGAAAGAATATGTTATATAGAGTATATGAGAGTTGTGCCATGGCTCCAGCCAACCGATTTCTTTGCCTCTGCTCGCTCTACTAACATGATGGTAAGTGTCTCTAAGATCTACCCAGAGACCCCAGCAGCAGTCCGACCGGCAGCACTGCTCCCTTGTACAGTACTGCCCGCCCTCAAGCCTGAGCCCAGGGAGTGACAGGAGGCATGGCTATAACCCACTCCAGCCCCGCCTCAGCAGCCCGGCTGCCACCCAGGCAGCAGGGAAAGTGAAGCAGAAGGTTTTCACAAACTGTGGATCAAAGAACTTGACACAAAATGATGGTGAGCAATCGAGTGACCCTGTTGTGTGAAACCTCTCCAGAAGCATTCATATCACCTCACACCATGGATTGGAATCGACTACGGAGACAGAGCCCAAGGATGAATGACACTTTCATGTTTGTGATGGTGGAATGCTGGGGAATTCCGACAAAAAAATCTGAAGTTAGAATACCAAGATGTTGAAAGAAGCATTTAGCCCAGAAGACCCTTACAATGTACTGCTGCAAGGGTCACTTTATTGATTCAGATGTTCAAAGGGCTTATATTATATGTATATAATATTATATATAAAGATCAGTTCGCCAGCCCACCCAGTGGACTGAACAATCTGGTGGACTGATGTATCCATCATAGATGTGAGTGGACACTCCCACTGTGCCATGTCACCGAGTAACAGACCATTTGAGTCACATGAAACAGCCTTTAATGGGCTTATCATAATAGGACCCCTTTAAGAAAAAATACTGCTGTGAACTATGAATATTGACTCTCTGGGAATTCATTTGATAATTAATAACATTATTATATATATTTTATTTATCAGGCCAGCACATGTTGCTTTTATTCTTACATATTTTACTCATCTTGGGGGTGCAGGGACAGTCAGATTTCTGCCTGGCTTTTGGTTTCCCTTGAAGTGTGTGGTTCTTTAAGTTTTACATTTTGGTTGGTAACCGTCTGAGATATTCCAGAGAGCGAAATACAAATGAAATGTTACTCATTTAAATCTGAAATCTAAGGCCAATATTAGCATACTGTCCTATAATGCTTAATGTAATAGTTAATATTTTAGATTACAGTCATACAGTCTCAAAGTAATACTATTTGCTTGCTACTTACTACATACAAATGTCCCAAATGAAGAAGTACAGAGAATTCCAGCAGCGGAAAATGAGTGCTAGGCCTCTTATCACTGGATAATTATGAAAACTTTAATAAACTCTTGCTATGATGTTAAGGCAATAGTAGACTGTATAAATGCTCTCCAGTTCTTCAGTGGAGGGAGAGTCTTCTCTGAGTTGCTTGTGAACGCTTTTCTCCTACATTGCAATAACAAAACTCACCAAAAGAAACCCCCAAGTCTTGGTTCATATGACATATATGAAGAAATGTCATAAAAATCCCTGCACTAATATTTGCCCCCTTGTGTGTGCGCAACACACACACACACACACACACACACACACGCACACACGCACACGCACACACGCACACACGCACACACACACACACACACACACACACATGCTCACATGGCGTCTGTTTTTCTTCCTTCCCCATTGATTTTTCATGGAACTGGTGTCTGAACAGGCTCTTCTGTCCTGCATTATTGAAGACTTTGTTACATAACAAGATGGGTGGAGGGACTTGATAAAAGAAGCTGCCAGATTTGGAAGGAAAAAAAAATAGACCAAGCCGTGGTGGCATCCAGAGGTAGCCGCTGGCCCATAATGAGGAGTCTCTCTGTGCGAAGCCATGCGCTATTCAAGCTGTTCATCATACCCCGCCTCCACAATGCACACGTGTGTGTGTACACATATAGCCACACAGAGCCTCCTCCTCCGCCGCCGCTTCAGAGCACGGGGGCCAGCTCCCTAATGTCAGCCCACATCTGAGAGACCAACAGTAGGAACAACTTTAGTCAAACTGCAACAACAAACGTGGAGAGTCAGAATACTGACAATGACTTGTTTTGTCCCAAAAAATACCAACAACCAAAAAATATATATATATATACAGAATACAAATATTGAAAATTGCGTGGTATAAGTGGTGGTGGTAGTAGTAGTAGTAGTTGTAGTAGAAGTAATAATAATAGTAGTAGTAGTGGTAGTAGTAGTAGTAGTAATAATTATAATAATTATAGTAGAAGTAGTCATATAGTAGCAGCAGTTGGAGTAGTAATAGTGTCATACACCTCGTAGTATTGTTCAGCCTCACTCTCATAGCAATATGAACACATTCACAGCTCATATAATGCAACTCGTATATTGCCTTGTCTGTTGCTTTATGCCGTATTGGAATGTCTCCCGGTCGTTCGTCTAGACCTGCCCTCTGCTATTTACTTGACATAAGTGTGTGTGTGCTATTCATCTCCTCTACATTGCCTGCCTTTCATTCACTGCCACTTTCTCATCTCCTGTTCTTCAAATAGTTGTTATCTGTGATGGCCCCCTATAGCTCCTCAAGCCGAGATGCTTCCTTTATTTATGTGGAAAGTGTTGGAGGGAAGGTCTTGAATTAAAGCGCGTCTGCGATGCCATATGTCTGTGTCTGCCGTGTGGGTGGTGATGCCCGCTGCCTACCTTCAAGCACGTGTCTGAAGACGCTGTCTGTGCTGTTTCTGCATAGAAAGTTGAAAGGAAAAGATAGAAAGGAAGAATAAACATGTTCAAAGAGCACGCTTGGCTATGTCTACTACCTCCAATTATCATCATCGTCGTCTTCTGAATAGGGTGGTGATGCCAACACACTCAGACACACACACACACACACACACACACACAGACCCATAGACACACACTCACACAGACCCACACACACACACACACACACACACACACTCACAGACACACACTCACACACAAACACTCACACACACACACACACACACATAGACACACTCACACACACACACACACACACACACACACACACATAGACACACACACACACACACACACACACACACACACACACACACACACACACACACACACACACACACACACACACACACACACACACACACACACACACACACACACACACACCCCTCCCTACCCATGGGTTTGTGGTTTCAAGCTAAAAGAATGTGGGCAGGTACAAAGCATTTGCATCAGGTGACCACGGGTATTGGGGCGTATATCCAGTGATTTGATTACACTTGACTACATGCCACCAAAGCAGCAAAGCAGTCGTGACCTACTGTGTTTTTCCTGTGTGTATGTTTCTGTTGCTGTGGCTCACCAAAATCATTTCGGATGCAATGTGTTTTGTTTAAGGCAAGGCGAGGCCATTCAGAGGGCTTTACAGAGGAAGAAATCACATGTAAAACCATTAAAATAACCATAAAACAGTAAAAGATATTAAAGGAAAGGAGAATTGTAAAACACAACAATGAAATGAAATACTCAATACAACCAAGGTCAGTCAATAGGGATGGTACACCTCAGAACATACTCCCACACGTCCCTCCAGACAAGCTCTCCATCCCGAGGATTGAGATCTTTAAACCGGCAGAGGCCACCTCTAGTCAGGCAGTCCAAGTCATTTTTATACGCAACCACCAAATTGAACCGAGGCTGTTTCTTTCTCTCAGAGTGTTTCCCTAACGTGTTGCCTAGGGCAGTGGTTCTCAATCTGTGGCACGCGTACCAGTACTGCAGGTGCCCAGGCACATTTTCAACAATAATTTAAAAGATATATATATATATTATACATATTGTTCAGGAAATATAGTATTATGGCTTGTTATTTATATATTATTATAATGTTGCATGTGTGCATTCCATCGTATGATTTCCATTCTAATGTTTAAGTTTTTTTTTTCCATTGATGTTTTGGGTTCATTTGCATTGGCTAAATATACACACTGGGAGCATTAAGCAGTTGTTGCTGACTTCTTCTTTCCAGTTTTCCCCACTGGCCATGGCCTCCTGCAGTAATATGTGTGTATAAAGGGAGCGCTGGCACTCTGCTCAGCCACTGCATGTGTGTGTGTGTATTTATCTATTTTTACCGTTCACATAGGAGGTGGTCTGCGAATGGGGCTTGATGAAGTTAGTGGTCCAACCTAGAGACAAAGGATGGGAACCACTGTATGAGGGTATGACACTCAGCTCTGGCCATAATAATGGTCATTTATTATAGACATACATTAATAGTAATGTATTTATACAGAACTGCGTAAATGTGTCTTTTAAAGGATAACTTTGCCGCTTTTCAACCTTATCTCTATCTATCCGCATTGGGGGATAGTGTGAAAAACACCTGCACTAGTTGCCGATGCCCTCTGTGTCTCTGTCTCAGTCAGATGAGGGAGTAGGGTAAGATGTACACAGGGTCAGATAGACACTACTACCCGGGAAATCTGGGTGCAGGCAACATGGAGGAAAGGTTTAACATTGTTAATTAGCATATTTCAAGTTTACAGTGAAATCAAACCAAGCCTTTGAAGGTTGAAAATGTTCCCCTTTACTATGCATGTCATTTATTGTACATACATATTAACTAATTAAGCAACACACAGACCCTGAGGAGTGCCCCGGTCCCCCAGGTCCCGGGACCAGGTGATAGGCCACTTCATACAGAGAGCACCCTTCAAACACAAGGCCATTCACGAGGACCACCGCGCCAGGACCGGTAAGAACAGGCATGTGGAAAAACACACCGACACACAGACTCTGTGGGGTCCAACCAGCTCTAAAGCTGGTACACACGGTAAGAGGAAACCAAACACTGCTTCCTCAAAATGCTGTCCCCCAGACACAATAATAATAATAATAATAATAATAATAATAATAATAATAATAATAATAATAATAATGATAATAATAATAATAATAATCATCATCATCATAATAATAATAATAATAATAATAATCATAGTAATAACTCCCCCCACATGGCTACATTCGACCTTTCTCATTACTGATCACAAGGTCATTTCCGTATACACCCTGCTCTCCTCCTCACAGCCTCATGTCCTTCCACAGCATTAAACATGTTAACCCGGACACCCTGGTTGACACGGCCCCATCCGCCACGCCACCTAACCCCTATTCATCTTCATCTGGTGCTGCTCGGACCTGCCGGTCCAGACCTTTGACTCCGCCCACCACCCCACGAGTAGAACTGATTCAGGCACCGGGGACATGAGTGTTTCTCAGCCCGAAAAAAGCAAACGGTCCAATGACTGATCAGCGACACAGGCGGGACTAATGCTGTTGTCAATAGGTGTCGATATGTGTGCCGGAAAAAAGGAGGTGTAATAACAACAAGGGCAACCGAATGGATAAGATAGACGCTGCTATCGATTAAAAGTAAAGATGACTTTGAAATCCGAACAGAACTCTCGCTTTGAGGGCATTTATTAAAAATAAAAGATGTTTACATTCAAAAGGTGGGGTTACATTCAGGCACACACACCTCAGGGAAAATCAATCCTCAAAATCATCATCCAGCTCTCTGGATGAAGCAACAGAATGCCTCGTCCTCCAACCTTGTCTGCCTCACACAATGCTGCACATCTCCGCTTGAGGCCGAGAATGAGCCAGAACACCTGGATACCGTTCCCTATAACCTGCACAGTTTTCCCTATAAGGAGGCGATCGCTTAAGAAAATACCTGCTGTTGCTACACCTTTATTGGCAATGGTGATTGACAGTCGTATTTTCAACAGACTTGCCCTGCCTTACAAGCGATAGCAGCCAAACATGCTGTATGGCCGGTTATATGACGTTATTTCGGGGGCGGGGGGAGTAAATGTAATCTACGTCTGCAACTATATCTGCCTTCCACAATCCACCACATACCCAACTGGTGCCACGTCTTACTAGAAAACAACAGTTTCTGTGTGCAGTTTACAGTTACGGTCGTCATTAAATGCCTCCACTATGACAGCCATGAGCCACTTCGCCCCATGCTGAATACCGGCGGGTTTGGCATCAGGGGGCATGTGCGGCAGGGCCCCACCTGAGGGGGCGCTGTTGTGCAAGGAACTTGCAACACCCACCACGGTATCCCATGACCGTGTGACACAACGCCTTGTATCCAATGTAGATCAGTGATCAAATCAGTGGTTCAATCAAATAAACATAGCTGTTGCAAACATTATTGTCAAACTAGGTTTTTTTTGGATTTGTTCTCGCACTTCTGACCTTACTGCCTGTGTCATTCTGTATGATCGTATAGCTTAATATACAAACATGCTGGATATTACATTGGGCAGAGGGGCATACACATTTGTGCCAACCAGCAAAACAAGCTAATACCTTAAAAACAACTTTTTGTTACATTACACGTTTCCAGACCAAACAGCCTACAATAACATCCATAAGTTAGGTACTATTTAGAAGTCACGTGCTGTTTTGTGTTTCTGTATATATACATTCCTTAAAATACACATCACAATGCGATCAAGATACTTTGATGCATCAACATTCACTTAAGTCACATTTTAAGTCGTAGTATGAGAGATGTTGAGTGGAGCCTGAACTGAGAAAATGACCTATGAAGCCCTGAGAGCATACCTGAAGCATCATTACTTTAAAAGTTAAACAGTTTTGGACAGCTCTGGACATCTGCTTTTAGATGTGATGATACTATCAATGGGTAATGTAGCACTTATAATGCTATAAAATATAGTTCAGGACTTTGCCTGTACATACACCCATTCAGCCAGCAGCAGAAAACTGTACAAATGGTTTTGCAAAGGTTTCAAATTGACACAAACATAGACAAACATAGACACAAACATCAACACATTTGGACAACTTATACAGGTTGCCAGGTGTCAGTGGTGCGTCTGCTTTAGCAGTAGTGCTTGACTGTGTGGGAGCCACCCAGCTCTAAATAGGCACATGCTGGCCAACCACTTTGACAGACCACTCCAGTGTGGTTTGAACTGGGCACACACACACACACACACACACACACACACACACACACACACACACACACACACACACACACACACACATGTCAGCAGAGACAGCAGCTACTGGTTCCATGTCCGTCCTGGCAACAAGCCTCTTCTTCCCAACTCACTAATGTGTATTTGGAGACAAGGAAGCGTCCTTCCGCATCTATATATAACCCTCTTCATCCATGCTTTGGTTTGGTGTTTTACTGCTATAACTCTCTATTTTTTTTATCCTGGCCCAAATGCACTTTGACAGACATCAGCACCAAGCTGCCTGGTTCCTATAAGCCAGAACAGTTTCAGGGATCACATCACATGTTTTCATCAACTGTGTGACTTGTGCAAAAAATACCCAAAATACAACAAAATAAAAGTTATTCCAGGGGAGTAAGAAGGGTGGCCACTGTCATTACCCATCTCCATCATCATCCGACCGGCAGGATCAGAGGTAACACCAGAATCCATCTCCCTAGATGCTTTAAGCACTCCTTTTTGGAGAACTTGTACCACACATCAAGTTAAAAACTAAAAAGTACAATGAGTGATTTTAGAAAGTGGGTTGGAAAAGTGATAGCAACTGTCTGCAAACACAGAAAGATAATGCATGAGGCTCTTCTGTCGGAGGAGGACAAAGAAACAGAAAGAGATCATTCACATGTCAACACAAAGCATCAAACCATACATTTGCTGAACACAATTTTAGAAACATCTTGGGAACAGAGAACACTTAGTAATAAAATAAAGAAAGCCAAGAATAAAATAGAAAATTAAGGAGGGAAAGATAAATGCAGGGTTCAAATGTTTTTCAGAGCTGTTGAATGTTTGACACAGTTGCAATGTTCTGCACCATATAGCTTGTGGCAGCGTGTGTTCGTAATTTGAAACAAAGAGACCTATCATTAGTGCCCACTATGACTGTTTAATTGGTGTTTAATTGGTGGTAAATGTAAAAATCTGTCATCCAACTGCACCCCTAACTGTTCCTATACTGGAAGAAAATGAAACCATATTTGAACACAGTTGTTTCCAAGCATTGTCAATGCACACAGTTGATAGTTTCATATTGCTTTGTTCCCGAACATATTTGTTGTTACCCTGTTCCCCTTCATTGCAGAGCAAATGGATTGTGGAAACAAAATATGTGTTTGAATGACGTATATATAGCTTTCTTTGCCAACATTTAGTAGCTGGTGCAGGTAGGTTAAGTTTCAATCATATTTGAAGTTGTTTCGCTGTATTGATTAAAATCCAAAGAATCACCTACATTTTAACATGATCTCTCCATATTGTCATTCTCAAAGTAAGGCTAAATCAACGTTGAATATGTCATCCGAACATTGTATGCCTTAATGTTAATCACGCACTGACCTCTGTGAATTTTGATTATTTTCAGAAAATGATGAACAATTGACAGAGCAAGAAATTATTCCTTCCATGTGTAAAATACATCATGACCTGCCTTTGTCTTCTTCATACACTACTAGTCTTTATGTCAAAGCTATTGTTGGAGATGGCGCCTCCATCTCCAACGCCTCCTCTACTCCCTCTTCACCCACGACTGCATGGCTATGCACAGCTCCAACGTCATCATCAAGTTTGCTGACGACACGACAGTGATGGGCCTGATCGCCGGCGACGACAAGACAGCCTACAGGGAGGAGGTTGGATCATTGGAGCAGTGGTGCCAGGAGAACAGCCTCGCCCTCAACGTCAAGAAGACCAAGGAGCTGATCATGGACTACAGGAAGCAGAGATGAGAGCACGCC
>CM051001.1:7104935-7112435 GCA_027704905.1 Muraenolepis orangiensis | reverse complement strand
CAACAACATTAGTTATTTATTTCCTTTTTTGTAAAATCCAACTGTGTGCTCTTGTTGTTATTGTTCTGACGTTTTTTAATGGAACCCACATTTATTATTTCCACATTTTAAGTCTGAACATCTTCTCCTCAAGTGTTCTGCCAGCCAGAGTATCATCGTGTCTTCATGAAAGGTCATAGTTGACTTCAATGGCAGCTAGCCATTATGTGACATGATTAACTCTATTTATTATGTGAATTCTGCTTAATCTTTAATATTTATGCCGTTGAATACGGATCTAATGTATTGCTTGTTTATACTCATATTTATTTACGTTTTTGGATGTGCATCTAGGTGCTTATATATGGTAGAGCAATGACGTATGTACGTATGTACACCGGAATGATCCCGG
The DNA here is from genome assembly GCA_027704905.1 of Muraenolepis orangiensis. Taxonomy (NCBI): domain Eukaryota; kingdom Metazoa; phylum Chordata; class Actinopteri; order Gadiformes; family Muraenolepididae; genus Muraenolepis; species Muraenolepis orangiensis. The sequence goes on along the minus strand of CM051001.1, from coordinate 7,112,044 downwards.
CTGATGTTAAAGAAGAATTGTACGCAACAACCGTCAACAACAACAAACAGTCTACATTTGTTTGGTGACGGTTGTTGTGTACAATTTTTTCAACCCTTTTTTGTGGCAATAAACAACATTTATTTTTGAAAGAAATACTCGGAAGTGCGTTAAAAAACGACCACCTGCTCACTCATTCCACAGCCTTACCTGGAATAGGAAACACGTTAGAAGGCCGCTACAGCTAAGTACTTGGTGATATAAACGACCCTTGCATGTTTGTGTACTCGTATGTATGTCCATGTGTGATTGAGTGAGAATAATTGTATTTGTTAAGTATTGTAATGCACAAAATTGCTAAAAGAACCTTTCAGGGTATAGTCTAACTCGTTAAAAAATTGGCGTCATTGTAGGACAAATACTGCCGCTCATAATATTGTATATTATTATGGGTCTGCTCCTCTCATGTACCAGGGCAGGGGTAGTGGAGGAGAAAACTAATAGAAGATAAGTCTCCTACCCCGTGACCCGCTGGTTTTGTCCTGGGACGAGGCCTCTGTGAAAAGGGGGCATGTTGCTGTTTGAGGTCATGCTTTGAGGCCTCCTCCCCACTAGGGGGCGATGTCCATGCACACATTGAGCCTGCGTGTGGTGTGGCCTGTCTGGCCCTGCTGCAGGATGGGTCCCGGGGGGGGGGGCTGTGGCCGTGGGCAGCAGGAGGCTGTCTGCCCAAAGGCTGCCCGCACTTTCTTGTTCTCGAGGGAACTAACTTATTATTGAGTCTCACATCTCAAAGATTTACAATGGATGCTTTTATATAACGCTTCAAGTCATGCCTCACATTCACCCATTCATACACACATAGGGTGTCTTGCTCAAGGAGCCATCGACAGTTTTTGTTAGGAGGAGCCGGGGATCGAACCAGCAACCTTCCGGGTGTGAGGCGACCCCTCTACCTCCTGAGCTATACTGCCACCATTTACAAGCTTTACATAGTGCATAACTAGGCCCCCCCACCCCCCTCCCAACACACACAAACACACACACACTTTTTGTGTTGTAAACATTAGTGTAGTGCAGGTCTATCCATAGGCTTCCTCCATGCCTCCTTCATCTGTGTTGCCTTGCATGCTGGCATGCTGTTTGGGAGCCATTTGAGCTCCCAGGGACGACAGACACACTGCCCTCCACCCTCCGCAGACATCCACAGGTTTGCATCTTCCAAAGCGGGGCGGGTTGCAGGGAGTTTGTTGGAGGAGACAAGCTACAGCACCTCGGCTGAAGAGCGTGACGCAACACCTGCCTAATCTCTCATTTCCATGCGGACATCCATCCTTGGCTCATCCATGTCTCCCAGCTGCCCTCTCCTCGTCGTCCTCCCCCTCCTCCTCCTCCTCGGGGTGCCGCCCGAGGACGGCCCGGACCTGGAAGGAGTCGGTTGGCCACAACACCCAAGAGCTGATGCTCCCCCCTCCCCCTCCCCCCCACAAACACACACACACACACACACACACACACACACACACACACACACACACACACACACACACACAAACACACAACCACACACAACCACACACACACACACACACACACACACATTCCCACACACCCACACCATTCAGTGGTTGTCATAAAACCATCACAATATAAAATAAAGAAAAAGGGTCATGAGACTAATTGTTATGAAATTCAATTGTAAATGTAGGATTTAAATATTCAGTGAACGTGCAAAAAGCGACGTGTTCAAGAGCAATCAATAAAACGTCATCGTTGATATAATATAAATGATATTAGCGATGTACAAAAGTCATCTCAAACGTCACATGCCATGGATACTGAAGTTGGGCTCTCACACACACACACACACACACACACACACACACACACACACACACACACACACACACAGTGTTCTCAGGAAGAAAGAGTTGTGAATGGGGCCAAGGTCATCCATCCGTGCTAATATGTGTCAAACTAGGAACCAATTCTCAGTGCCGTCACCGTGCTAGATAGGAATCCAGAGCCACACTGTGTGTGTGTGTGTGTGTGTGTGGTGCATGTGTCTGAGAGCAAGAGTGAGAAAGAGGCTAAAAAGACGAAAAGCATACTTGGGCTTGGCCCCATCAGTAGTGTGTGTGTGTGTGTGTGTGTGTGTGTGTGTGTGTGTGTGTGTGTGTGTGTGTGTGTGTGTGTGTGTGTGTGTGTGTGTGTGTGTGTGTGTGTGTGTGTGTGTGTGTGTGTGTGTGTGTGTGTGTGTGTGTAGTACTGTGTGTGTGTGTGTGTGTGTGTGTGTGTGTGTGTGTGTGTGTGTGTGTCTTTGTGCATGTGCGTGTGTGTGTGTGTGTGTGTGTGTTTGAGTGTGTGGGACAATCCAGCTGACAGGATAGGGGGACATCATGTCATTACGGCACTAAACTCTCCTGTTTAATGTCAGCCCGCTGGTAGTTCCAGTGACAGTCCCACAACCCCCCCCCCCCCCCCCCCCCCACCCCCTCCCCCCCTCCACAAACCTGTCCGGACCTCGACAACAAGGACTAACATACCGGTTACGGATGGCTTTGAGCCGCTCCCCCCAATGAAGATCAAGGCAGCAGACCCACACACACCCACACACACACACATGCACACACACACACACATGCACACAAACATGCACACACACATACACACACACGCACACGCACACACACACACACACACACGCACATGCACACACACACACACACACACACACACACACACACACACACACACACACACACACACACACACACACACACACACACACACACACTCACAGCTTGAGGTGAGTTCAACTCTGAAAGACAACCTTCTGTGTTCCACCCCGGCCCTCTCCTCACGCCCTGCATTTCCCTGTGGAATCTCTCCCCATGCAAATCAGTGGTTTTGGAGACAACATCGCTTGGAGAGCCGTGTCTCACCTCTCATCCACTTGTGTGTGTGTGTGTGTGTGTGTGGTTATCCCTTCCCATGTGTGGCCTTCTTTTGCCCCTGGACACCAGCTGAAGGTCGTAGACAAATTGGGATGCAAATCTTGCGGCGGTGGCTGTGGCTGTGGTGGACACGCGGCTTTCTCTCGAGCGTGAGGAAGAGTAGGCTTACGAGTGGCCGCTAACACACACACACACACACACACACACACATACACACACACACACACACACACACACACACACACACACACACACACACACCAACCTCATCAGTAGGTGTGTGTATGTGTGTGTGTGTATGGAGACGCTGAAGACGACAAGACGAGGAGACGCTCCTCTTTGTACAGCTGGGGGTTATTATTAAAACTTATGTCTCCGGTGCCAGAACCGGGCGAGTGGTGGGTGGGGAAAGGAAGAGTCCAAAATAGAATTAAGGAACACATCGCGGAAGAGAAAACAAAGGGAGAGAGAAAAGGGGAAGAACTGTTCTGTTCACGCCAAGCCAATCTTCGAGCCAAGCAGAAGGGGCGCCACGCCACGTCAAGCTGCTGCTAATCATTCACCCCGCAGACCCGGTGGCGTGCATGCTCTCTCCCCACCGCTCCAAGTGGACGTGGAAACCTGTGTGACCCACCCCCCCCCCCCCCTCCTCACCTTCCCCCCTCCTGGCGCCCCCCAAGGGCAGCCTCATGACACACTAACTGAGGCCCCACTTGGTCCGATCATCCCCCTCCCGCCTCCCTTTACTCCTTCTGTGGCCGTCTGTGGCTTTCCCCTTTCCTGTCCAAATAAGGGCAGAGGTCAACGCTTGAAATGGACCGAGCCTGCTTGATGACCGCAACGAACAAGTCATGTTATAGAAGGGGGCCCCCTGGGAATCCATGAAAAAGATAGGAATATTTGTGTCTTTTCTCCTGTTGTTTCCTCCCGTTCAGAGTTCCGAGGGGCCTCATTTGCATATTTCAACGAAAACAATTTGTTTCCACGAAACAATGAATATAATATGAAAATACTAATGAAAGGTCCTTGTAACTTTGATGTGCTTGTTTACAGCGCAGTGCGGAGCCCGCTGGGTGGAGCTTAGCGGGCGCCTTCTGCCTCGCGTCTCTCAATGAAAAGAGCAGAGCAAAGGGAACCGTCCTCCTCAGCCCTTCCCTTGTGTTGGAACACAAGAAGGACTAACGCCGAACAATGTCTATCAACTGTCTGGCTGTTTTAACCCTGAACGAATGAATTAATGAATGGATGGGAGCCTGAAGCCTATAATTATTAATTGTCACATTTTAACACTCAATTAAATACAATATTCATGATTTCCTTTGCCCCATGAATATTAGTGAACACATTACAATAAACGGTATATACTGCATGTTAATATATGCATAGTATATTATATATATATATATATATATATATATATATATATATTTAAATGGTTCATACAATATCATTCATTATCTTGATAACACGTTCACCCATAATGTATTAATTGACCAATTAGAGGCCTTGATGACCGTTCATTCTGAGCCATAGGATATGAAACAATGAACTCATGTTTTTGCTTCCCTATTTAAAGTAATTTGTGGCTCAGTTCTGGTTCTGCATGCTGTGGCCCAATAATCTTAATCTCAAAGTACCCAGCAATGAAAACATAAATACAAATCATGATTAATAAATATATATCTCTTCTTTAAATCAATTTAGAATTTGATCTATATTATATAAGTATATGACGTTATAATGATTAAATGTTCTTAAGTTATATTCCTCTCTCTCTCTCTCCCCCTCTCTTTCTCTCTCTCTCTCTCTCTCTCTCTCTCTCTCTCTCTCTCTCTCTCTCTCTCTCTCTCTCTCTCTCTCTCTCTCTCTCTCTCTCTCTCTCTCTCTCTCTCTCTCTCTCTCTCTCTCTATATATATATATATATATATATATTTGTATATCTATATACATATTGATATAGATATATTTATGATATCTGAATCTGAATCTAAAGTGGTACTTACAATGCGGTTAGAATAAATAATCCCAGGCCATCCCTTTGATTGGTGGTTCGGGGAGGCGTCTTATTGTCCCAGGGAGAACGGTAACAAGACGACTGAGAATATCGATCGCATCATCATTTTGTTTTATTCCAACGCTTCAGAGGGAGCTCCGTTCCGCTAGCTGTGTTTTAATTAAAACATTTGCTGCCGATTCCATTGGTGTGTGGGTGCGTGTTGTGTGTGTGTGTGTGTGTACGTGTGTGTGTGTGTGTGTAGTAGTGTGTGTGTGTGTGTGTGTGTGTGTGTGTGTGTGTGTGTGTAGTACTGTGTGTGTGTGTGTGTGTGTGTGTGTGTGTGTGTGTGTGTGTGTGTGTGTGTGTGTGTGTGTGTGTGTGTGTGTGTGTGTGTGTGTGTGTGTGTGTGTGTGTGTGTGTGTGTGTGTGTGTGTGTGTGTGTGTGTAGTAGTATAGCTTGTATATATACGTCTCTACTTAGTGTTTCCTCAGTCTTTATTGACGTCTCAACGCCCTAAAGCAGCCGGCCGAGCGCTAAGAGGATTAACAAGTTATGAGGGGAGGAGAGAGAGAGGGAGAGAGAGAGAGAGAGGGAGAGAGAGAGAGAGAGAGAGAGAGAGAGAGAGAGAGAGAGAGAGAGAGAGAGAGAGAGAGAGAGAGAGAGAGAGAGACTCATCTTTATCCCGTATTATACCGTATTATACCTTTATTGGCTGCGGAGGTCGACCGACAGCATCACAGTACAAACCGCATGGCGGAGAAAACGGCCCTAATCGAAAACCACGGGACCCGACGTGAGACCTCTCTCTCTCTTTGTATATTCCTACATTCAGACACTCCGGCGCTCTTTGGAATCACAATTCCCAATACTCTTGACGGTCATAGTGGGAGGGAGGGAGGGCGCATGTGTGTGTGGGCGAACGGTGACATTACCGGGACTAGTCTAAAACGCTTGCCGTGAAAAGGATTGACGTAACTTAAAGTTCCAAAACAGCAAATTTCTCTCGAATATGTCTTGTCATTAGCCCTTTCACCTAAATATCAAAACCTACATCCATCCGATCCTACATACTATTACGGATGTTGTGTTACATTTAGTGTTTTCCTCTCCATCCATGCCATTTTAAGGCTTAACGTAACTAAGAGTTACAAAACCGCGATCAATAATCACCACATTTCTCTAGCATATGTCTTGTCATTAGCACTTTCACCTGTCAAAATATCTCAACTTAAATCCTACCATTATGGACGTTATGTGACATTAAGTGTTTTCTAAGTTACTTTAAGCCTTTTCTTTATAATGGCATCAATGGAGAGGAAAACACTTAATGTAACATAACATCCGTAATAGTAGAATTTAGGTTTTTATTTTTTTGACAGGTGGAAGTGCTAATGACACGACATATTTGAGAGAAATTTGATGATTATTGATCGCTGTTACGCTAAGCCTTTTCACGCTAAGCGTTTTAGACTAGTCCCGTGAATTGTGTCAAGACGCGTGATTCACATTTTAATACGTAAAGGCGCTATGAATGCAGGGTATGAGGTATTTGATATATATATATATATATATATTTATATATACATGTATGAAGACTGCATCCATAATGTACCTGTAGCCTATATTCATATAGATCACACATACAGACTCCCAATGAGTCAATGAGTTATATTCATTGATTATATATGAATAATGAAATTAGTTAATAATAATACAACCGTGAGTTGTTCTCGTGCTGGTGTGTTGTCATGTGAGCGATATGAAACTATGATCCTAAATGAACGGTTCTGTTTCATGTGTTCATGGGATCATTCACACACGTCAACACACTGAAAATGGAAAATAGTGTTTTGGATTCAGCTCCTTCAAAAGGAGCTGAATCCTGAAATCATGCCGTCGCCTTTCCGTTGATTCTGAGATCACGCCGATCGCCGAGGGACGGACGGGAATAACGAGGCCCTGGGAGGAAAGGTTAAAAAAAAATAAAGAGCTCATCTGAAATAGACAAAATTCATAAAGGGGGGGGGGGGTGGATGGGTGGGGGGGGGGTGGATGGGTGGGGGGGGGTGGTGATGTTTCCTGGTAATAAAGTATGCACTGCGGAGGTGGTAATAACTCCTGACCCTATTAAATTAATTAAGTCGCAGCTTATCATAATGGAGGCAGGGCGAGAGA
>CM051001.1:7072435-7092435 GCA_027704905.1 Muraenolepis orangiensis | reverse complement strand
CAAACACTCACATGCACACACACACACACACAAATGCGCACACACACACACACACACACACACACACACACACACACACACACACACACACACACACACACACACACACACACACACACATGCACACACACACACACACACACACACACTCTGCAAAGTGAAGGGGTTCAGCCTCCACCTGCTCCACAGTTCAGAGCAGAAGCCCTGAACTGTATGTAACCTACACAATGGTTTTAGATATATGATGGACCCCATGGGGGGTTTTGTCTAGCGCCCCCTGGGGGGCACTGTGATTTCTGACGGACAACACAACACAAGCTTTTTGGCGGCCCAATGAAATGTTAATCTTTCTCATCTCAGCCATCTCAGCCAGCCAGTGATACGATTACAGCCGCTATTCATTACAATACGTGCGCTTAAATGGCTTGCACATTGTAACCATGGCCGACAGATTTAAAACCAAAGAAATACTGAACGAAACATGAATTGGTTTAAGGATTAAAGATGACTCATTGGATGACTTAATTACTTAAAAGTAAGATGAGAAATGTATGTATTTCCTCTATTTGATATATTCCCTCACTCACTCTTTCTCTCTCTCTCTCTCTCTCTCTCTCTCTCTGTATATATATATATATATATATATATATATATATACACATATGATATATATATATATATATATATATATATATATATATATATATATATATATATATATATATATATATATATATAAAGTTGAATATATGTTGAATATATAAAAACCTCATTTTGTGTGATACATGTCAAATATTTAGCATTGAAACACACCTTTCTACTCCCACAGTACCTACTTAGATCATCGTTATTTGTATGCATCTTTAGCCATTCATTAAAATCACACACTACTGCAACAACACAAATGTACTTTCAATGTAGTTTGTGATGGTGCATATACTGTTTTAAATAACAAACAGAGATGTGATACGTTGTGTTGTTCTGCATGCACGCTATGCCCACAGATAATAAGTTGTTGTTTTGTCCTGGTCTCAAAGCCTATGTGGATATGGTATATACAGTATGTGTGTGTGTGTGTGTGTGTGGGGGGGGGGGGGGCTCCATCACTTCCCTCCTTGGTGTCCCTCCTTACAGTATGAACTGTAAAGTGTGTGTTGGTAAGCTGCTCCTATAGGGGGTCATGTGACCACCAGGCTGCAGCACCACAAGCACACATCACTGCACCGCAAGGACGGCAGCCTTCTGCATAATTAAATGGGACTATCAATTTAACTGGCTTTGTCACAGTGTGAATGATAGAATGAAGTACGGTTTCATTATCGTATGAAATTGGGAGTGATGGAGATGATGCATGCCATGCGATTGATTGTTTAGACACACACACACACACACACACACACTCCCGTTATTGAAGTTTGGCACATAACTAAAATGCCAATATGCTTAATCTAAATAATACCTATTCAAGCCGTGCTTGTAATCACTAGAAATAACTCATTTCACGGGTCATCAGATCAAAAATAAAAGCTTAATAATTAAAAAGAATACTAATGATGCTATTAATAATGCTAATAACGCTCATCATAATCATAACAAAATCAATCATACTAATACTAACGGTTATATATTCAATTGCCATTCTACCTGCTGTGAGAGTCACACTGGCTCAACAGCCAGAGGGCACTGAAGCCTGCAGAGACACATGACCACCATGTCTCAGAGAGAGAGAGAGAGAGAGAGAGAGAGAGAGAGAGAGAGAGAGAGAGAGAGAGAGAGAGAGAGAGAGAGAGAGAGAGAGAGAGAGAGAGAGAGAGAGAGAGGGGGGAGGGCAAAGTTAAAAGGTTATTTAGAGAGGAACGAGAGAGGAGCGACATGAATGCGGAAGACAAACCGGATAAGTTGGAAATTACAATCCCACAGCCAGATATCGTTGACCTTGGTCCCACCACCAGCGTTTAATATTCTTTGGTCTTTCACTAATATTGTCATTCATTGTGCTGTCAGTCACCAACCTGAGAGGTTCCATTAGAGAGCGGCTCACACACGTGTGGCCGAAGCGTCCTAAACCTCAGACAAACATAACCTGTGATTTTACTATGGTCAAATCGACCCAAAGCTACAGATTTACTTTCCAGTGATCACTGTTGGTGATTGATGGAGCTCCTGCTGGTTTTTAGTATAATATACCTGCATATCTGCATAATAATAATAATAATAATAATAATAATAATAATAATAATAATAATAATAACATACATGTAATAATAATATTAATAATAATAATGATCATAATCATACTTATTATTATTATTTTTATTATTATTTATTAGATATTAAATCATTTAAAACATGCCCAAACCATCCCTTACAATATCACTCAACGTTGTCACTTTGCAGCATCAGGCTGCATTCAGCTTCTTCGCTGAACGCCACACATGCATGTATTATTATGTGAATTGTTGCAAAACAAACAAAATCCCCCACACCCCCCCACACCACCACCACCCCCCCCCCCCACCCCCCCGCCCCCGCCGCCTCCCAATCTCGCGGATAGCTCTCTCCAAATGAGAGCGATGATGATCTGTTTTCCCCGAATGATTGGCAGGCTGATCGTGGCTCCATCCATCGCCTGCAGGGCTCTCCATCGCCCTGCTTACACAATGAGACAGACGTACGTATGTCTCCAAAAAAAAAGAACCGCTCAAAAAAAAACAACGCTAAAAAAGTAAAAATATGTGTATATATATTTAAAAAAAAAAATGTATTTTAAATGATACTTTAAAAATGTAGGCTTCCACGTGTGTCTCTACTCTTGTCTTGTCTACTCCTACTGGGGACGAGGAGCGCTCCGTGTCGTCTACAGAGACCCCATGTTGGTATTTGTCTCTTAATCAAATCAGAAACACAAGGGGGGGGTTATTGGTCGGGCATTTTGGAACCAATAGAACATTGGCTTTATGCGTCTCTCATCATTCAATGATGTGTTGTCATTTTCCAATAATTTACCAATTCAATATGACAGAAAATTTGAAGATATAAGCCGATACAAACAAACCCACCGCTGCATTATCTGCACTGTATGTGTGTGTGACAAGACATATACAGTATATTATTTGTTGTTTTTCATCCAGGGGTTCATCCACATGTCTTGTCCCTAATTGCACACAAACAGACGGTGCTCTTCCCCCTGGCATGACGTGCCTTATCCCACTGAAGGCCCCGGGCGGCGTTTTATAGACACACGTTGTGAACTCTGAGGGAAGTTAGACATGAAGAAGACAAGACGGATTTAATGACATAGCGAAAGGGTAGAGAACGTGAAAGTAAACTCGGTACTACTACTACTAGTGAATTAGGGAATGGCGCAGTGTGCCTACGGCCCGCTAGGGGGCGCAGTTGGTCTCTTGGATTCGGGTCCTATACTCCTATACTTATCTCTTGTTGTCTCTCAAAATGAATCTATTGAGATTTTGAGGTGATGGAGGAGCATTTGAGTTAAGTCGACCGACTCTAAAATAAATACATATAAAGTGCAGACCACAATTTGATGGTTGCTTATATCCTGCGTTTGATTTACCTCATTCAATTGACATTCATGTATGTCATTATAAATGATGTTGTGTGTTATATTATTTGTTGTATGTATGTTTCTATATATTCACAGCTTCAAACATTATGTGTTATATTAAAATGCTTCAACTGTCAGCGTATTGTGTTTCCTAGTATATCGTTTTAACCATGGGTCTAAAACATTTCATGTCTATATCTATAGAGAGACCTTCTGATCACCAAATGGCTTCTTATTCCTCCCTATACTGGCTTGTCCTTGGTTGGTCGGCAATTAATATGATGATGGGGAAACTGCTCCAAATGTGTCTAATAATCTGTTTATGAGCGGTGTTATGTGTTCACCTTTATGTCATCATATACTGTATATTTCACCACACCACAGTCGGACCGTAAATTATGATGTTGTGGGTGGGTGGGTGGGTGGGGGTCCAACTAAATCACCACGGCTCTCAAAAACACTGCGGGTAGCAGAGTTGTTGTTTTTGGCAGTTTTGATCAATCCAAGCCTATTTTGTAATCGGCGTAAAGTGAACGTTGGCGCCGTGCCGACGGTGCGCGTAAATCAGCGCACAACAACAACCCAAACGGGGGTTTCGCTCGACGCAACACAAACAGACGTTTCTGCGTTAATTACATCCTTGTTGAGCTAAATGTCTATTAATAGGTCCGATGGTGGTGGTGGTGGGGGGGGGTTCTTTCTTCCCTCCTCTAATATCCCTCGGTATTCTTCACTCTGCTGAGAGAGAACCGGGAACCTGCATGGCTTGAGTTATCTTGCCCGGCCGCCGCTAGGGGGCGCATACGGTCTGCGCAAAGGTGGGGAGCACTGAGGGGGAGAGCAGCGTTCGCCTCTCTCTCTCTCTCTCTCTCTCTCTCTCTCTTCTCTCTCTCTCTCTCTCTCTCTCTCTCTCTCTCTCTCTCTCTCTCCTCTCTCTCTCACTCCTCTCTCTCTCTCTCTCTCTCTCTCTCTCTTCCTCCTCTCTCTCACTTGCCTCTCTCTCTCTCTCTCTCTCTCTCCTCCTCTCTCTCACTTGCCTCTCTCTCTCTTCTCTCTCTCTCTCTCTCTCTCTCTCTCTCTCTCTCTCTCTCTCTCTCTCTCTCTCTCTCTCTCTCTCTCTCTCTCTCTCTCTCTCTCTCTCTCTCTCTCTCTCTCCCATTCTCTCCCCTGTCTCCCTTATCTTTCCCTGTCACTCTCTCTCTCTCTCTCTCTCTCTCTCTCTCTCTCTCTCTCTCTCTCTCTCTCTCTCTCTCTCTCTCTCTCTCTCTCTCTCTCTCTCTCTCTCTCTCTCTCTCTCTCTCTCTCTCTCTCCCCCATCTGTCTCTCCCTCTCTCTCTCCCACTGAGAGAGGGCCAGTCGCTGCTCGAGGATGTGGTTAAAACACAACCTTATAAAAACCCGACCGGGGGAGAATGTTTATCACCATTTGCATATATTAACAGTAAATGGTTCCTACTGTATAATACGTAATGTAGGCCCATGTGGACAAACCTTTTCGTATTTCTCGGGTATAATATACATACAATATGCAAATAAGAAATAAATAAGTAAAGCCTAAATACATACATACATTAAAACATACAAAAAACAATACACAGGTTTGGTGGCCGATCTTTGCATAACAATAAAGTAGGATCTCGATGTGAGACATATTGGATTAAAGTAACTTCACAGAGAGAGAGAGAGAGAGAGAGAGAGAGAGAGAGAGAGAGAGAGAGAGGAGAGAGAGAGAGAGAGAGAGAGAGAGAGAGAGAGGAGAGAGAGGGAGAGAGAGAGCTGAGAGAGAGAGAGAGAGAGAGAGAGAGGGGTGGTGGGCGGGGTTGGCCAACGTTTGACAGGCTTCCTCGTCAGCCAATCGGCGGACAGCCTTGGGTTTGATGGACGACCTCCACGACTGTTAGGGGAGGCGCGTTGCGCAAAAAGGCAAAGAGAAGACTTGAGAGAGAACCACGGCATTCAGTGAAGAAGGAGGAGGAGGAGGAGGACCGACACACTCAGGCTCTCCCATACATGTCCCGAGATACATGTCCTATGAAGGGATGACGTTTTTTTAAAAGAGGACAGACGGACGGACATGCAGATATCAAAGTCCACTGTTTGGATTACGCTTTTCCACAATTTCTTTTTCTTTCTCTTTCGGTCTCCAACTCTCTCCAGTGAGCGCTTCATTGGGAGGAACGTGCGTGTGTGTGTGTGAGTGTGTGAGTGTGTGTGTGCGTTGAGAGGAGCGCAGATTGTTTGTTCTTTGAGACCTCCTGGACTAGAACCCCCCCCCCCCCCCCGGACGGCACCGACGACATGTCTCCTCACTCACGGGACTACTCCTCGTTTTTTTTACATGTATTTTACGCACACGGACTCGTCTGAAGCCTGCACGACTACACCTCGGTGTGTGTGTTTTTTTTGGGAAACTTCAAACGTCTGGTCTGGTCTGGTCTGTGGTGGACTTTTTGGTTGGCCCGAGAGAAAAGGTGATGGAGAATTGACGTTTTTATTGAGGATACAACAAAAAAACAAACCGTGTTTGTACCCCAAGTGCTCTTTGCTTTTTTTTGTTGTTCTTTATTATTGTTTATTTATTTTTGATTTGATTTGGCGATGATTGCGCTCGTCGTGCTCCTGGCGCTGTGCGTCGCGGACGGGACGCTGGCGCAGATCCGGTACTCGGTGTCGGAGGAGGCGGACCACGGGACCCTGGTGGGGAACATCGCCGAGGACCTTGGCCTGGACCTGACCAAGCTTGCCTCCCGCCGCTTCCAGGTGGTACCCAACTCCCGCACGCCTTACCTGGAGGTGAACCTGGAGAACGGAGTGTTATTCGTCAACGAGAAGATCGACCGGGAGACCATCTGCAAGCAGAGCGTCAGCTGCCAGCTGAACATGGAGGTGTTCCTGGAGAACCCGCTGGAGCTGTTCCGCGTGGAGATTGAGGTGGTGGACATCAACGACAACCCGCCGAGCTTCCCGGACAACGACATCACGGTGGAGATCACCGAGAGCGCCACGCCGGGGACGCGCTTCCCCCTGGAGAGCGCGTTCGACCCGGACGTGGGGTCCAACGCGCTGCGCACCTACGACATCACCACCAACAACTACTTCTACCTGGACGTGCAGACGCAGACGGACGGCAACAAATTCGCCGAGTTGGTGTTGGAGAAGCCCCTGGACAGGGAGACGCAGGCGACGCACAGGTACGTGCTGACCGCCGTGGACGGGGGGCAGCCGCCGCGCACCGGCACCGCCCTGCTAGTGGTCAAAGTGTTGGATTCGAACGACAACGTGCCCGTGTTCGACCAGCCGGTGTACACGGTGACCCTGCCGGAGAACGCTCCGGTGGGCACGCTGGTCATTGAGCTGAACGCCACCGACGCAGACGAAGGTCTGAACGCAGACATCCTGTACTCGTTCAGCAACCACATCTCCAGCCGCGTCAAGGACCTGTTCAGCATCGACGCGCGTACCGGGCGCATCGAGGTGCGCAACGAGGTGGACTTCGAGGAGAGCGGCCTGTTCCAGATCTTCGTGCAGGCGAAAGATCTGGGGCCGAACGCGGTGCCGGCGCACTGCAAAGTGCTGGTGAAAGTGGTGGACGTCAACGACAACGCGCCGGAGATCACCTTCAGCACTGTCACCGACTCGGTGAGTGAGAACGCGGCCACCGGGACCGTCATCGCGCTTCTGAGCGTCACGGACAAAGACGCGGAGGAGAACGGGCAGATTCACGTGGAGATCCTCGGCGACGTGCCCTTCAAACTGAAGACCTCCTTTCGCAACTACTTCACCATCCTGACCGACGGACCGCTGAACCGAGAGCAGAGGGACTCCTACTCCGTGACGGTCGTCGCCCGGGATAAAGGCAGCCCGTCGCTGGCCACCAGTAAGTCTATTACAGTGCAAGTGTCGGATGAAAATGACAACGCGCCGACGTTTACGCAGCCGATATATGACGTGTACGTGACGGAGAACAACGTGCCCGGTGCGTACATCCACGCCGTGACCGCCCTGGACCCGGACATCGGCCAGAACTCCCTCATCACCTATTCCATACTGGAGTGCGACATCCAGGCCATGTCCGTCAAAACCTACGTGTCGATCAACGAGGAGACGGGCTACCTGTACGCGCTCCGCTCCTTCGACTATGAGCTGCTCAAGGAATTCACGTTCATGGTGCAGGCGATGGACAACGGCAGCCCCAAGCTCTCCTCCAACGCCACCGTCAAAGTCATCATCGTGGACCAGAACGACAACGTCCCCTCGGTGCTGGCGCCCCTGGGCAAGAACGGCACGGCCAAGGAGCCCCTGCCGCGCTCGGCCGAGCCGGGCTACCTGGTAACCCGGGTGGTCGCCATGGACGCCGACGACGGAGAGAACGCCCGCCTCTCCTACAGCATCCAGCGGGGCAACGAGAACGGCGTGTTCCGCATGGACTGGCGGACGGGCGAGCTGCGGACAGCCCGCCGGGTCTCGGTCAAGCGGGACCCCCACCAGCAGTACGACCTGCTGATCGAGGTGCGGGACCACGGCCAGCCGCCGCTGTCCTCCAGCGCCAGCGTGCTGGTGGTGCTGGTGGACAGTGTGCCCGAGGGCCGCGGGGGCGGGGGCCGTGGGGCCGGGGGAGCGGGTGGGGGAGGAGGGGGTTCGTCCAAGTCCAAGGAAGGCACCCTGGACCTCACGCTCATCCTCATCATCGCCCTGGGCTCGGTCTCCTTCATCTTCCTGCTGGCCATGATCGTGCTGGCCGTGCGCTGCCAGAAGGACAAAAAGATCAACATCTACAGCTGCCTGGCCAGCGACTGCTGCCTGAGCGCCGCCACCGGCGGCAGCTCCTGCTGCTCCAGGCAGGGCCGCTCTCGCAAGAAGAAGCTCAGCAAGTCCGATATCATGCTGGTGCAGAGCACGGTGAACGCAGGCGGGCCCGGCACGGCCCAGGTCCCCGTGGAGGAGTCGGGGAGCTTTGGCTCGCACCACCAAAACCAGAACTATTGCTACCAGGTATGTCTGACGCCAGAGTCCGCCAAAACTGACCTCATGTTCCTAAAGCCGTGTAGTCCGACTAGGAGCACAGACACGGATCAGAACCCATGCGGGGCCTTAGTCACAGGGTACACAGACCAGCAGCCCGACATCATATCAAACGGCAGCATTTTATCACACGAGGTAAGAGCTCCTCTCAAGAAACCCCCCCCTCTCCCCCTCCTCTCCCCCCTCTCCTCACCCCTGTTCCATGATGCCCCCATGTCGTCTTAACACTAAGCCTGTTCACCCATGTACGATAAGCCCTACTGCATTAACTGCCGAGCAAGACGACCGCACTCACTGTTGCACTGTGACGCAAGTTAATGCAGTAGCGGATGCATCCTGACGTTCCACTCAAGCGTTGGATGCATCCTGTATCCTGTATGTAGCGCACGCTCATGTGTCTTTAATGAGGAGAGGCTGGCTGGGTAGTCACCGCGGCTCCCTTCTGGCCTTAGAGCCAACCGGGACGCAGGGGATACCAGTTGCTGACATGTCTGCCTTTGGCAAACCGCTGTGGGAGGTCACTCCCAGAATAGCGATCATCGCATGTTTAGGCACTGTTTATGCTTTTATGTTTAGTGGCAAATGGTTTTAACCCCCCCCCCCCACCCACCTCCCCTTATGTAACAAAACGAATTAGAGCAAACACACATAAATAATGGTAATATATGTCGCCTTGACGGGTGCTTAATGCTGTTGGTGTGCATTTCTTGCCGCTGTGTATTGGTGATGTGTGTACGCGTGCATGTGAGCATGTGTGTGTGTGTGTGTGCATGTGTGCGTGTGTGTGTGTCCGTGTGTGTGTGTGCATGTCTGTCTGTGTGCATGTGTGTGTGGGTGTGTGTGGTGTGTGTGTGTGTGGTGTGTGTGTGTGTGGGTGTGTGGTGTGTGTGTGTGTGTGTGTGTGTGTGTGTGGGTGTGCGTGCGTGCGTGCGTGCGTGTGTGTGTGTATGCGTGTGTGTGTGTGTGTGCACAAGCCAGTCCCTTTGGGAGAACAACAGTCACATTAGGCATACTGGTCACGATGTTGCTGAGTTGCACTGGAACAAAGATGCATTTATTGCTGTGCCAGCCCGAATAGGTGCATCACTTCATTTTACCCATTGGCAACAAATCTGTGAGCCACGCTCCTCGTCTCCCCTCTCCTCCCCTCTCATCCCCCCCACACACACAAAACAAGGAACATCTCAAAGCAAAAGTCCCCCTGTCTATAACTATGTGGAGGCACACAGTCATGCATGCCTTCCATAACCTGTCATCGTCAACGTCCCTGTGCCGTGCACTGACTGTAGTGTGTGTGTGTGTGTGTGTGTGTGTGTGCGTGTGTGTGTGTGTGTGTGTGTGTGTGTGTGTGTGTGTGTGTGTGTGCGTGTGTGTGTGTGTGCGTGTGTGCGTGTCACAAGTTAGCATCGAAGCGCGGAAGCAGACTTCTGCCTTCCAGAGGAACGTGACCACTCCACCATGCCAGGAAATGATGCATCGTCATTTCCTGGCATGGTGGTATAGGTTTTTGTTTTGTTTTGGCTGGCGCTCTATGCTAATGTGCTTTAATATATTGAAGATATTCCGTTGGCCGTGGACTAAACCTGCAGTGCCCCCTGTGTGTCTTGTGTGTGTGTGTGTGTTTTCTTTAGACCAAACACCAGCGAGCCGAACTCAGCTATCTGGTGGACAGGCCGAGGCGCGTCAACAGGTAAACAGACAACCCCGTCTGTCTCTATGCAAGTCTCTCATGTGTTGACACTGTGTGGGGGGGGGGGACGGACGGACGGACGTCCATGGATGTCCGTCTCTGGTTGGACAAGAGAGAGAAAAGATCAAGGAATATTTCTCATTACATTGTAATTCAAACGACCGTTTGAATAAACGAAACAAAACGGGGAAGAAAAACAAACCAGAAGATGCTAAAGACATATAAAGACAGGTATTTGCTCATTTCCCTCAGGAAGCCGTGGGAAGATGCTCTTTGATTTCCCCGTTCTCTTTGTTCTCGCCTTTCAGTTCTGCCTTCCAGGAGGCCGACCTGGTGAGCTCCAAAGACAGTGGACACGGTGACAGCGAGCAAGGAGACAGCGACCACGACGCCACCAACCGGGCTCACTCCTCCGGTAGGACGCTCCGCATCAAAGCGGGTGGGTGGGGGTGTGTTGGTGTGTGGGTGGGGGTGTGTGTGTGTGGTGTGTGGGTACAGGTGTGTGGGTACAGGTGTGCGGGTGTGTTGGTGTGTGGGTGTGTTGGTGTGTGGGTGTGAGAGGTGGTGTCGCTTCTGCAGCTGCCTGCGTCTGTTGACGCGATTGGAGACGAGAGAGAGGGAAAGAGAGAGAGAGCAAGAGGGGGAGGAGGTTCTAGGTTTATAAAGTTTAAAACTAAAATTCTGTCCAGTCACTTTATAGAGTCCACCATCTGGATTCGCTCATTAGCAAACCCAGAGGTACGAGACACGTTTAAAAGTGAAATTGGTTGGCACTTGGTGCAAAGAAGAAGATAGTCGATGAGCAAGACTTTTGAAGGACTTTTAGTGTGTGCGTGACTGTGTGTGTTGTTTGGCGTGTGTGTGTGTGTGGTGTGTGTGTGTGTGTGTGTGTGGTGTGTGTGCGTGTGTGTGTGCGTGTGTGTGTGTGTCTGTAATATAAAGTCACTTTGTTGTGGGGGTCAAGTCTGCCCTCCCCAGATGTGAGAGCTGTCTATTCAACGTGCCAATCGATGGCTCCCCTGGACCTAAAGAGGCTTCTCAAAAGTGCTGTAGTGTTTGGAGCTAAAGTTTTTGAACAGGCCTGTGTTGCTCTCTTGGCTTGTGTGGGTGTCTGTGTGCGCGTGTGTGTGTGTGTGTGTGTGCATGTGCGTGTGTGCATGTGTGCGCGTGTGTGTGTGTGTTGTGCGTGTGTCTTGTCAGTGTAAGACTCGAGTCGGTTCCTCCAGTGCTGAAATAACAGCATCTCTCTCTCTCTCTCCTCTCTCTCTCTCTCGTCTCTCTCTCTCTCTCTCTCTCTCCTCCTCTCTCTCTCTCTCTCTCTCTCTCTCTCTCTCTCTCTCTCTCTCTCTCTCTCTCTCTCTCTCTCTCCTGTATTCAGCCCAGGAGCTGTACAGCCTGTACCACTAGAACTAGAAATAAAAACAAATAAAAAAACAAAAGGACGAAGAGAGAGAGAGAGAGAGAGAGAGAGAGAGAGAGAGAGAGAGAGAGAGAGAGAGAGAGAGAGAGAGAGAGAGAGAGAGAGAGAGAGAGAGAGAGAGAGAGAGAGAGAGAGGAAAAGGCTTTTGTTTTTCCGTGTTCGTCAAGCCCATCTTTTCCCGTTGACTGCGTTGCGTTGAAAGTGTTCCCCCCCCCCCCCTCCCCCCCCGGCTGCGTGTGTAACATGATTGCTATATCGTATTTATTTTGTTTGTTTTGCTTTGTGTTGCTTTCATTTGGTTTCCCAAACTGCCCCCCCCCCCCCACAGACTTGTTCTCTCCTATTCATGTGGCTGGCTGACATCGGGGCCACGGTCGAGTAATGGGACGATCTTAGTGCTTTTTGCTCACAGTGTTGTTGGTAAATATGTGGTGGTGGCGGTGGTGGTGGTGGTGGCGGTGGCGGTGGCAGTAGTGGTGGCGGTGGAGCATTAATGAAGCCCCTGTTACCGGTCAACATCAAGCCAGAGACCGCTGGGCGAGACGTGACGAGGTTCATAACCAGAGAGAGAGTCCTCGCCCCTTTCAAACTGCTGCTGCTGCTGCTGCTGCTGCTCACACACCACACACACACACCACACACACACACACACACACACACACACACACACACACACACACACACACACACACACACGCACACACACATACACACACACACACCACACATACACATACACGCACAGATACAGACACACACACACACACACACACACACACACACACACACAACAACAAAGCAGCTCATTCAGTCACCTCTTCATTTATTCATGTGTTCACTTAGCGACGCTCCCGTCCGGGGGGAGGGGTGGGGGGGGGGTATTGTGTTGTTTAGTTTACTTAGTTTTTTTTCTCTTTCACATACATACATACATACGTACGTATGTGTGTTTATCCAATGGCTGCTCTCCTCGCCAGGCGGGGGGGCTCAGCCTCCTCCTCCTCCCTCCCGTCTGCATTCTTTTGGGGGGGGAGCATCCTTGTCTTGTTGTCCCCTTGATGGAAACGTCCCCTCCCTCAAGAGGAGACACGGCTCACACACACAATAGCTCCTTCCCCTCCCCTCCCCCCCCCACCCCACCAGCCCCCACCCCCCCGGACTCCTCTTCTTAGTTAGGAATGCAAAGTTTATCTCCGGCCTCCCACTCACCGGGGCTTCCCACCCGCCACGGAGAAAGGCTGCGTGACGTGGATATTAAAAATAAATTCACATTTGTATTCATTTTTTAAATATATCTATATATATATATATATATATATATATATACATAGATAGATGGTTGCCATGGTTAATATAAAGATCGTGCCACACACATGCATATCTTTATATACATATATATATATAACGCCACACACATGTATATATATATATATATATAATATATATATATATATGTGTAGTATATATATATATGTGTGTGGCGTTATGGCCATGCAATGTTCTTCTTCTTGTGATTAGGAATATATTCGGTTTTTTAACATAATCTGTCTTTTCTCTTCTTTTTTTATTTTTTATTTTAACAGTTGACTTTACTCTTCAGTTATTTCCGGGCATGTCAACCAACAATAGCGTTAGAAGCATTACTAATAAGTCCATTAAAAAAGAAATAAACAGTCAAATGTATTAAATTAATTCAGCTGCGAACTGCGTGGGCTTGGGCATCCTCCCACCCCCGTCCGTCGGAGCTCTCAAATCAATCTTAAAGTGTTACTAAAGTGAAAAACTCCTCTGCCTTTCGTCTCACTTTTAAGCTAGCGCCAAACACGTGTTTTCCAAGCAGTCGTCGTCGGGGCTAAGTTGTTACCCCTTCCTCATGCTGCTTGAGGACCTGGTACCACCATAGATAGTACTTTATGGGAAACAACAGGGCTCGACAATGAGTTAATATTAATATTAAAATGGACAGGAAGCCTCCAGACAAGAGCCCTGGGATACCAGGGAATACCAGGGAACATCTGGAGAACCAGCGCTGACCAGCGCTGGTTCTCCAGATGTTCCCTGGTATTCCCTGGTATCCCAGGGATGTCTGGAGAACCAGGGAACGTGAAGCCTCTTGGGAGAACCAGGGAACATCTGGAGAACCAGCGCTGATCATGGTGCCCGCTGACTTTGAATACCCTTGGCGTGAGGGAATGAGATACAGTTAGCTTTGTGGCAGAATCACCAGGGGAGCTTAGTGTCCATAAACTGATTATTTGTTGTCTATTAAGTCTTTGTTTGATTAGGATAATTGATAGGGCCTGGCTTAGCGTGCGGCGCCGCCACCACACTTTGAAGAATACGCCGGGGTGTTTTCCTCCGTGTGCTAATTAAATTCCATACGGTCTAGAGGCATACACCAAATGTAATTTGGCAAATAGGTTCCGGAAAACCTCGCCGCTTCTCATCGACACATACCTCCATCATAATTCTGGTTAGCCGTGTTTATATAATCAACGCTGCTAGTGTGGCGTCGTTGAAGGGTTGGTTTGCATATGGACATTTCTGGATTGCTAGTCTATCGTCACATTATTAAAAAGATATTTATTTCAAGCAATTGATGTTGTATATATATATATATATATATATATATATATATATATATATATATATATATATATATACTTTTACAAGTCACACCATGTTCCCAGTCACTGTTTCTTCTTCTTGTATTCTTACAATGGATGCTTTGATGACGAGAAAGGCCAATAGAATGACATATTTCTAACAATCAGACAACCCCCAGTGTGGCCAGTGTATCGTGATTAACCTCATCCCATCCTTATTTCACTATACTTTTTATGTCGTTTTTTTGTTTTACTATTTATCTGTGAACCCTCTGAAGAAGAACGCAGTTGTATTCCTGTCCAAGTCGTGTGTGTGTGTCTGTGTGTGTGTGTGTGTGTGTGTGTGTGTGTGTGTGTGTGTGTGTGTGTGTGTGTGTGTGTGTGTGTGTGTGTGTGTGTGTGTGTGTGTTGGGCGCTGGTACAGACCCCCCTCATCCAGCCCCTAGTGAGCGTCCCGATGAGGTCACTTCTTTCAAGTGTCTGGCAGCAGGAATGCTGATTTAAGATTACCGTCAAGTCTATTATGGGGAGCATAACTCACTGAGCGACAGCGTTTGATTCGGCTAATTCGCTCATTTGAATGTTAATCGCATGCAAATTAATGCGAGACACGCAGTGACACAAAAGCCCAGCCTTTCGTTTTTTTCAGCGTCAATCAATAAGTGCTATATACCGTTCACGCCGTCAAAGTATTCAAAATCGTTCAAAAGACGCCATAACAGCGGTCGCCACGTCAAAGACGCACCTGGCCGTATCAATTAATTGACGTATTTACGACCGCGTACACGTACGCGTACGACCGCGTACGCGACGCAAGGTACAGCCCTTGGTCATTCAGACGCTATGCGTGCGTTCACAGCAGGAGCGGTGAACGCAGGTCGTTCTGCGTACGTGTGCGCCGTTCATCGTGCGACCGGGTTCACACTCACCAACAACGGAAAAGACTGCGATGTTCGTTCCAGACGCTATAGGCCTATAGGCATGTCTGACGTCGGCCTTCCGCCCGAACACATCCCTGTGTGTGTGTGTGTGTGTGTGTGTGTGTGTGTGTGTGTGTGTGTGTGTGTGTGTGTGTGTGTGTGTGTGTGTGTGTGTGTGTGTGTGTGTGTGTGCGTGCGTGTGTGTGTTTCTCAAATAACATTGATAGGCCCACTAGTAAATACTGTTATCATCATCTCTAACCCCGCATTGCAGCTTTTGCTTTCGCCGGGCGCTGATAGCAGCCAATGTGTTGTGAAGCGGCCATGCTTGTGTGCGTGTGTGTGTGTGTGTGTGTGTGTGTGTGTGTGTGTGTGTGTGTGTGTGTGTGTGGGTGGGTGTGGGTGGGTGTGTGTGTAGGGCGTAGTAGTGTGTGTGTGTGTGTGTGTGGGGGGGGGCGTCCAGTTCTCCCCTATTCTCCGGGTTATTTCTTAAATATATATATATATATATATATATATATATATATCTAAAACTCCAGGTCCGTAGCTGACTAAATCCCTTCCCTTATGCCGGAGCTTCACATTATCGCCGTGGTAACAGCCCGCTGATCGGTAATTCATTTTTTCCTTCTCCCAGACCTCTGCATACCAATTACTAAATGAAGGTTATTATGGAGACTGTGCGTTTGCCCTGCTCGGTGGCCGTGCTGAATCTTAAGATGAGATGAGCCTTTTACAATGAATCAGGGGTAGGAGGGGTGGTGGGGGGGTGTGTCTGCGTGTGTGTGTGTGTCTGCGTGTGTGTGTGTGTGTGTGTGTGTGTGTGAGGTGGGTTGGTTCATTACATTTGTACAGTGTTATCTTCCTCTCTGTCTGTCGGTCTGATTGTCGGGCTCTCTCTCTATTGCTAAAGCCCTCTGTCTCTGTCTCTCTGTCTCTCGCTCCCTATATCTCACTCCCTATATCTCTCTCTCTGCCTCTCTCTGCCTCTCTCTCTCTCTCTCTCTCTCTCTCTCTCTCTCTCTCTCTCTCTCTCTCTCTCTCTCTCTCTCTCTCTCTCTCTCTCTCTCTCTCTCTCTCTCTCTCTCTCTCTCTCTCTCTGTGCCTCAGTGTCTCTCTGTCTCTGTCTATCTCACTGTCTCTCTTTCTCTCTCTGTCCCTCTCTCTGTCTGTGTCCCTCTCTCAGTCTCTGTCCCTCTCTCTGTCTCTGTCCCTCTCTCTCTCTTTCTCTCTCTCTCTCTCTGTACAATGATGTCCGTCTCTCATCTGTTCGTCTCTGTTCGTCTGTTTGTGTTTGGTTAAGCGATGGCTTGATGGACAGTTCTGACGGTTCCGTCCGTGGCATATTGGAAGTTGGTCCCCATCTAGCGGGGTGGTTGATGAAGGTCCTGTCATAGATACCGTGGATCTCAACCAAGCTAGCACTAGCTGCTGTTACCTTCTGGGCTTTGAGTCCTACTGTGATTTGGTTTGTGTGTGACTGCCACTGTGGGCTGTGAGTTATTTTTAAAGACCAAATGTGTTGGTGTTTATTGTTAGCCCCCCTTTACCGGCGGAAGTTGCTTTTTTTCTCCAGCGCGACAGTAGGAGTGTCCCGTTTCCACTTCTTCACGTTACAAATGTAGGGAATTATCAAGAGTTTCGATGTCGACTTTTTGCTCAAACAAAACACACAGGCTTGTGCCGTGTTTGCTCCGGTACGTCTGACAGATGACGGATGATGGATGGAGAGCATGGGGGAGCATCTGAACACTCGTTGGCGTGAGTGAGGGAATGTACACACACACACACACACACACACACACACACACACACACACACACACACACACACACACACACACACACATCACACACATCACACACACACGCGCGGCTCTGCCTCAGCTCAGCTCAATTGCCGCCGTCCTTGTTCCCATTTTGAGAATTAAAGTGAGCCTCCATTTTGTGGATTCAGCTCAGAGAACAGGAGCTCTGGGGCTGTGGAGCTAAAACAAGGCTACTCATAGCTAGGAGGAGCATCGCTTAGTTAGATTCCCTTTTTCCGGGGAGACGACGCACTGGTTGTGTGTGCGCACGACGACAAGCTTGCTTCGCTTGGTTGAGCGCGCCGCGGTAGCAGTGCTAGTGTAAATGGCTTCCTTTGCGTAGAGGGCCGTAGCGGAAGATAATGTGAGAGTGTATTTATGGTATGTCGGTTAATATTTAATAAGGTGCCCTCTTGTTAGAAGCGCTGGGCACGTTTCCAGGTTGTTAGTGACGGCAAGCCAAATTAATCCGCTTTGTAACAAAGCAAATTGCTCTTTTGCTGACCGCTACAGACGGGACACACACACACACACACCACACACACACACACACACACACACACACAGTGACTTACATTTGACAGCCGTGGTCTTAGCTTGCCTAATCAGTGTGTATGCTAAGGGATTAGCGAGAGATAGCCCCAGTAGCAGAGCAGTTCAGATCCTAAATCCAAACAACAACAAACCAAACCCACATTCACAACAAATCAACATGAAGGAATGCACACACACGCACACACACACACACACACAACCGCACACACGCACGCACGCGCGCACAAACACACACACACACACACACACACACACACACACACACACACACACACACACACACACACACACACACACACACACACACACACACACACACACACACACACACACACACACACACACACACACACACACACAGGGGTATGGAACAGACCCCATTAAACAGATGGGAGCATGTGGCCCCAGAGAAGACAGTGTATGGCTGTTGTGAATAACCGGTTTCAACACACCTTGAGTGTTTTTCGGAAAAAAAAAAACCATGATATGTTATATATATTTTCCTCCGTCTCTTGCATCGTTTCAGAAGGGAAATCACCGTAAAGCGGGCCAAGGAATGTAATATTTAGCCCCTGTCATTGGTTTTATATATATATATATATATCATTTTTTTCTTTCTCTGAAAACTGGTGCCACTGCAGTCTCTCTCTCTCTCTCTCTCTCTCTCTCTCTCTCTCTCTCTCTCTCTCTCTCTCTCTCTCTCTCTCTCTCTCTCTCTCTCTCTCTCTCTCTCTCTCTCTCTCTCTCTCTCTCTCTCTCTCTCAAGACATCAAGACAATAACATTCTGTGTATTTGTTCTTCTGAACGGAGGAGGGGCTGCTTTAAGGAGCAGGTCATCTGATAGGGGTTTTGCCTTAATCTGATGCCCAAGACGCAGGTAGCAGGTAACCCCCCCGCCCCCTGCTTCAGTGTGTTGCTATGGGCTTATGAAGTGGGCCTCTTTGCGAGCCACGGCCCCTCCCTCCCCCCCCCCCCTCCCCCTCCCCCCCCCCCACCCCCACTCCACTCTCACACACAGTCGCACACACACACACACACACACACACACACACACACACACACACACACACACACACACACACACACACGCGACCAAGCAACCCTCCTTACCTACCCCCCTACCTGTATTGGCATCTTCTCTCCCACCAGGGCCCGGGTTGCGTCCCAGGATCAGGGATCATGTACTAGGAGGATGTATTAATAAGCCCTCCCACCTGCGTCTCTCTTTAGCCGGTTCCTACGTATGTGGCACGCGAGAGAGCTTTGGATGACTGCGGGTTTTCTCAAAATTCGACCCCCCCCACAGATCACTCCCCAAATATGAATTTCATCTGGAATACTATACTACACTACGCTACCCTATGCAACCCTCTACCGTACAATACTATACTTTTAACAACACTGTATGCTATCGACTATACACTATATACTATAAACAGCACTATACTATACCAATAATATACACAATAAAAAAGAACAATAAGAACAATAAAGTGTAATGGATGATATATAGATATGGCGAGTATACTTTACATCTGCAAACAAACAGAAATAAGTTTGAAACACACACACACACACACACACACAGACACACACCCACACCCACACAGAAACACACCCACACACACACACCTAACCTGAAGCCTGACTTATGTTTCTACGTAGCGTTTGGCTCAGCAAACTGAGACGGTGTCGAACAGTGTGACATCTTGATATGAATGAAGACTCACCTTAAGACACGCTAAAGATCACGCTGGATGTGTGTGTGTGTCTTGGTTTTTCTGTACCTATTTATGTTTTGTGTACGCAAGCAAGATCTGCGTCTGGGCGTGTGTGTGTGTCTGTGTGTGTGTATGTAATTATGCAAGTGTGTGTGTGTGTGTGTGTGTGTGTGTGTGTGTGTGTGTGTGTGTGTGTGTGTGTGTGTGTGTGTGTGTGTGTGTGTATGTGATTATACAAGTGTGTGTGTGTGTGTGTGTGTGTGTGTGTGTGTGTGTGTGTGTGTGTGTGTGTGTGTGTGTGTGTGTGTGTGTGATGTATTCATATTTGTGGCTTTGTGTGAGGGTGTGTGCGTGTATCAGTGTTTGTGTGTGAGGGTGTGTGTGCGTATCAGTGTTTGTGTGTGAGGGTGTGTGTGAGAGGGTATGTGTGTGTGTGTGTGTGTGTGTTTGTGTGTGTGTGTGTGTGTGTGTGCGCGTGTGTGTGTGTGTGTGTGTGTGTGTGTGTGTGTGTGTGTGTGTGTGTGTGTGTGTGTGTGTGTGTGTGTGTGTGTGTGTGAGAGGGTGTGTGTGTGTTACAGCAGGGTGTGTGTGTGTTACAGCAGGGTGTGTGTGTGTAAGGAGAACAGAGGGAAGGCGTCTGTCTCCTATTAGAACACATTCTGCTGACAGCGACTACAGACCAGCCGCTGA
>CM051001.1:7059935-7067435 GCA_027704905.1 Muraenolepis orangiensis | reverse complement strand
GTGTGTTTGTGTGTGTAGGGTTTGGAGTGGGGGTGCTGTGTGTGTGCGTGTGTGTCAGTGTGTGTGTGGGTGTGTGTGTGTTTGTAGTGGGGGTGCTGTTTGTGTGTGTGTGTGCGTGTGTGTGTATGTGTGTGTGTGTTTGTGTTTGGAGTGGGGGAGCTGTTTGTGTGTGTGTGTGTGTGTTTGTGTGTGTGTGTGTGTGTGTGTGTGTGTGTGTGTGTGTGTGTGTGTGTGTGTGTGTGTGTGTGTGTGTGTGTGTGTGTGTGTGTGTGTGTGTGTGTGTGTGTGTGTGTGTGTGTGTGTGTGTGTGTGTCTAGTGTGTTGGTGAGTGGGGGTGGTGTCTAGTCCCAGGCGAGTGTAGCGAGGGATAGTCTGACAATACAAAAGGCTCAGAGGCTCCGTAATCTGATCAAGCCGGTCCAACACAGAGCTCTCTTTATACAGGAGGACAGGCCCCTAGCACTAGAGGAGGGTGTGTGTGTGTGTGTGTGTGTGGTGTGTGTGTGTGTGTGTGTGTGTGTGTGTGTGTGTGTGTGTGTGTGTGTGTGTGTGTGTGTGTGTGTGTGTGTGTGTGTGTGTGTGTGTGTGTGTGTGGTTGCCTGAGGGGAGGGTGGGGATAATAATGCTAATAGAGTAGAGTGGTCACTTGTTGATATGGATGGAAGGCGGTGGGATCTTTGGCACTAAGTAGTTGGATTCAGTTTATCTCTGGTTTAGTTTTGTTTATCTCTGGTTTATTTTTAGTTTATCTCTGGTTTAGTTTTGTTTATCTCTGGTTCAGTTTAGTTTATCTCTGGTTCAGTTTAGTTTATCTCTGGTTCAGTTTAGTTTATCTCTGGTTTATTTTATTTTATCTCTGGTTCAGTTTAGTTTATCTCTGGTTTATTTTATTTTATCTCTGGTTCAGTTTAGTTTATCTCTGGTTTATTTTATTTTATCTCTGGTTCAGTTTAGTTTATCTCTGGTTTATTTTATTTTATCTCTGGTTCAGTTTAGTTTATCTCTGGTTTATTTTAGTTTATCTCTGGTTTAGTTTATTTTATCTCTGGTTTAGTTTAGTTTATCTCTGGTTCAGTTTAGTTTATCTCTGGTTGGTTGAATTTGGTTCCGGTGATTTTGATTTGGTGAGATTAGTTTGGTCTGGTTTAATTTGGTTAGTTTTAACTATGGTTCAGTTTAGTTTGATTTGGTTATTTTTTTTAACTTAGATTGGTTTAGTCTGGTTTAGTTGGGTGATTTTTAAATATGGTTCAGTTTAGTCTAATTTGGTTTAGTTTAGTTTGGTCTGGTTTAGTTTGGTCCGGTTTAGTTTGGTCTGGTTTAGTTTGGTCTGGTTTAGTTTGGTATAGAATGCCTTTATTGGCATTGCACTAGTACAACAACATTGTGTAGCAATCCTCACAAAAAAATTAACTGATTTATAGTGCCACGTATATGTGTAAATACAAATATATTTAAATATATATATATATATATATATATATATATATATATATATATATGTGGCCCTATGTACTAAGTAGGGCAAATTCAGAAATATATAGAAATGGTTGAGGTACCAAACAGTGGGTGAGGTTAGTTTGGTTTGGTGTAGTTCAGCCCCCCCCCCCCCCCCCCAGTGTGGTTAGTGTCCCATGGGGGGAGGGGGGGGGCTTTAAAGAACAGGCAAGGCGTTAAAGAAGGAGGGGTTGTTGTGTGAGGCCCCCCCCCCCCCCCCCCATGTGGCCCTTTGGCCCGCTGGGGCCCCCACTCCCCCATTGTTGTCCAAATAAATTGGCCATGTAATGTCTTCTGCAGGATTCTACATCATTCCCACGCCCTCCTCCTCCTCCTCCTCCTCCTCCTCCTCCTCCTCCTCCTCCTCCTCCTCCTCCTCCTCCTCCTTGTCCTCTCATTATCATGAGAGAATTGATAGGGACTTCCTAACCTTGTGTGTGTGTGTGTGTGTGTGTGTGTGTGTGTGTGTGTGTGTGTGTGTGTGTGTGTGTGTGTGTGTGTGTGTGTGTGTGTGTGTGTGTGTGTGTGTGTGTGTGTGTGTGTGTGTGTGTGTGTGTGTGTGTGTGTGTGTCGGTGTCGGTGTGTGTGTGTGTGTGTGTCGGTGTTGGTGTGTGTGTGTGCGTGAGAAAAAAACTGTCTCACACAGTATGAATGGGGTCAGTTAGTGTGAATGGGGTTAGTGACTATTTGGCTGATAATTTGCATTATAATACAATTATTATTATTATTATTATTATTATTATTTTTCAACTAATTTAGAAAGTTTATTTTCAAAGTTTATTCTCAAAGTTTATTTTCAACATTTCTGTTTTTTACGGCGATGCTCATCCAACGTCTGACACCCAAACAAACTACTGACAGACGACTGAACCCCTCCGCATATTCAGAAATACTGGTGGTCTCATTTCCGGTGGTCATTCATTCAGATGGTGGATGTCTTTTAACCCGGCTGTTTGTTTTGCTCTCTTCATTTCAGCGGGGAAAGGGGTTCGCTAGCTCCTTCCGCGTGGACATACCGGAGACGGCGTGACGACTTTGCACAACAATCAGCGTCAAGCAATGACTAGAGAGACTAGAATCAAAGAAGGTATCCACCATCCAATTCCCCCCGACTCCATCCTGCTTAGAGCGCCACGCCCCGCCCCGCCCGCCCCGCCCCTCCCCCCTACGCCACGACACGGAGCGGAAATGTAAAAAAAATTGCCAACAGAAGAAGAGGAGAAGGAGAGGAAGAAGATAAAGAGAAGCGTCCACGTGAAAAAAAAAAATTGAATAAAAATAAAAAAGATGAACAGGAAGCGTCCAATCGAGGAACACGGCGGTGGGCGGCCCAAGTCTCTTAGGAATTGAACCATTTCCCTTTCCTTCTTGTTGTTGTGGGATTCTTCTTCAGAACACTGCCAGGCCTTTTGGACACGACACGCCTGCCCTCGAGTGGGTGACAGGGTGGAGCGAGCGTGGGTCAGACATGACCAACTGAGGGGCCCCCCAAGACGGGCCCGGCGCGGACCAGCCCCCCGGGGGAAATGGGGTGTGGGGGGGAGGGGGGGGGGAGGGCCCTGCCACTCTCAGCAGGACTGAGACCACGGTGAACTGATGGAGGAGGGGGTGGAGGAGGAGCTGGAGGAGGAGCTGGAGGAGGTGGTGGGGACAGACAGAGAAAGACCAGAGTTGCGGCGGTGGCAGCGGTGGCGGCGGGGAGAGACACCTAGACGAGGACCTCAAGAGAGAGAGAGAGAGAGAGAGAGAGAGAGAGAGAGAGAGAGGGAGAGAGAGAGAGAGAGAGAGAGAGAGAGAACTCCTCCGCCCTCTCCTCTCTCACGGATCTCTCGCTCTCTCTCGCTCTCTCTCGCTCTCTCTCTCTGATCTGTGTGTGTGTGTGTGTGTGTGTGTGTGTGTGTGTGTGTGTGTGTGTGTGTGTGTGTGTGTGTGTGTGTGTGTGTGCGTGCGTGCGTGCGTGTGTGTGTGTGTGTGTGTGCGTGTGTGTGCCTGTTTACAGCGCTAACCGTATACGTATTTAAGAACAATCAAGGGAATATTGGTTTAAAAAAATTTAAAAAAGAACTGGGATAGAAACACAAAAAAACAAACAAAAAAAACAACCGTAAAGAAATGAAACAAGTGACACCATGAAAACCAAGGATTGTAGAAAACCCCCGCCGACCCGAGAAGACGCCGCTCAGCCCTTTCGGCGTTGGTACCGACGGATGCCAAGATGTACAGGAAGATGCATTTCCAAAATGCGATACCACTTTTAGAGATTAACTCTTTTTCTATTCTGTTCGTGTGGTCCCCCGGTGTCTCTCTATCCCCAATCTACTTTCAAAAACTTTGTAAACAAGTGTGAGCTGGATTCTTTTTTTAATTTTTATTATATATATATATATATATATATATATATGTATGTATATATATATATATATATCGTTTTCATTTCATTTTATTTTTGTTGATTCTTTGCTTCTTCTCCCTTTTTCCTTCTTTGTATGATTTGTTTCACCACATTGGTTGGTGTTGGCTTGGTGTTGGGCCTGACACCCCTAGGCGTTAAGTAGTTTCTATCGTGTGAGAAGTGTTTACCGTACTATTTTAAAGAGATTCAAAATGAATATTAAAACTCTATATCTAAAGCTATCTATATTTACTTGTTCTGAAGGCGTGCTTTCTCAGTGTGGTGGGACTTTCCCCTTTGGCACACTTGTTGTTTTTGTCGCCCACGGCTCTCTTTAAGTGCTTTAGAGGACACAGGCTAACCGCTGCCGTCAGGAGGGGTCGACCGACATGACATACAGCCTTTATTGATGTAAAAAAATGGCATTGTTTCTTTTTTTCACTTTTGGATATACATAAGAAGAGAACTTACTGTATGTCTTTGAGTAAGGAGGAGTGTTTAGATTGAGAACCCATGGTGATTCTGTGTCATTTGTAAAACCACACTTACGGGGTCCAGCCAAACCACGATGGACAGATTATGAAATGTGTGAACGCAGTTTGACACACACACACACACACACACTCGCACACACACACACTCGCACACACACTCGCACACACACACACACACACACACACACACACACACTCGCACACACACACACACACACACTCGCACCACACACACACACACAATCTCTTACACCAACACACCAATATGCCAACATTAAACTTGTAAAATGGTTGTTGAAACGTCTCATGTGATTTATTTCCAGGTGTTCTTGCCGTGTGGTATCGGGTACACTCGTTCGTATGTGTTTTGATTTGACGTAGTTCCGTGTTTCCTACAGCGGACGCCTTTTCCACACTCTCACGACTGGAAGGTGTGCAACTTATCCAACATTTGTTGTTAATTAGATCCACCGGCTGCTGGTTCAGTTTTCCACAAACGGATGAAAAAGACGTCTAACTTTGCTGCATTCTAAGGATGCCAAAAAAACCTGCAATGCAGATGTGCTCAATGCAAAAAGACCTCCGTATGTTTACACCGGTGTAGTGTGGCAAATGACTGTAAACATTTGTAATTAGTTACAGTGACTAGGTTCTTCTCTCAAAAGTAACTTAGTTACTTTACAGTTACTGCATATTAAAAGTAACTAGTTACTAGGGAAAGTAACTTTTGCGTTGCTTTTCTAGTATCTGCTTCAATTATCTTATTTATGCACACATTGTGATATTACACACACACACACACACACACACACACACACACACACACACACACACACACACACACACACACACAAAGAGACAGAGAGATAAATGGTCGTAAGTAATTTCACATGGAGTGCTCTAAAAACCTTGTCGAATCGGTGATGATGTTAGATCATAAACTGGAAAGTAACAAGCCCAACGACTTAAAATTCAGTAATCGGAACAGTGTTATTCAATGGGAAAAAAGTAACCAGTTACTCTTGTCATGACTGCCCAAAGTAATGCGTTACGTATACTTCCATCACTGGTTTAACGCTGAGGGATGCTCAACCTTGGTGACTGAGGTAACTCTCGTCTATGTGGAAGATCTCGTCGTACGTGCTGGCTGTTGTTGTTGGCGCGGATTTGTGGCTATTTGAAAGTGCGTCCATAATCCGAGGTAGATTATGGTGTTTTGCAGACAGTGATAAACCAAATAACACAGTCGGGTTCAACGATACACATTCATAAATCATTCCTAATCCTTCTTAATCTTCTACTTACATTCTGAATATTAATTGATTTGTTTATCCACCATCAACAAAAAGGCCCTTCGACTTGTTTTTCCCGCAGACTTTGAATAACACAAACAAATGTGCCCACTGGCTGAAGATAACGCCTCATTTCTCTCTTTCAAACACCGACGTCTTGTGAACAGGGAACGCCTCAGACCAAGTGACATCAGAGCTGCTCCTTGCCTAAGAGGGCAGAGCGATGCACCATGCACCATCGATGCACCATCGTGTCAGATGGTCCTTTATGTATTGTCTCAGATTGAGGACAGTACAGTCCTACCTTGTAGTCTCAGATTGAGGACAGTACAATCCTACTGTATTGTCTCTGATTGAGGACAGTACAGTCCTTTATGCATTGTCTTAGATTGAGGACAGTACAATCCTACCGTATTGTCTTAGATTGAGGACAGTACAGTCCTTTATGTATTGTCTCAGATTGAGGACAGTACAGTCCTACCTTGTAGTCTCAGATTGAGGACAGTACAGTCCTTCATGTATTGTCTCAGATTGATGACAGTACAGTCCTACCTTGTTGTCTTAGATTGAGGACAGTACAGTCCTTTATGTATTGTCTCAGATTGAGGACAGTACAGTCCTACCTTGTACTCTCAGATTGAGGACAGTTCAGTCCTACCTTGTGGTCTCAGATTGAGAACAGTTCAGTCCTACCTTGTAGTCTCAGATTGAGGACAGTACAATCTTATTCTCCTACTGAACCAGAACCTTTATGCTGGACCTTTATGCTAATCTCAAACCGCCAAACTACCAAAACCAAGTTCC
Source organism: Muraenolepis orangiensis (assembly GCA_027704905.1). Taxonomy (NCBI): domain Eukaryota; kingdom Metazoa; phylum Chordata; class Actinopteri; order Gadiformes; family Muraenolepididae; genus Muraenolepis; species Muraenolepis orangiensis. The sequence goes on along the minus strand of CM051001.1, from coordinate 7,060,956 downwards.
TCCTTTCTGTGAATGCACACATAACTGCAAATGAGTGTAAGTGACAATTTAAGAACAAGAGAAGGACACATATTTGTAATTATAAAAACCAAATGCACGGGTTTGTGCATTTGTGCAGTGTGTGCGCATGTGTGTGTGTGCCTGTGTGTGTGGTGTGCTTGATTTGGTGTGTGTGTATGTGTGTGTGTGTGTGTGTGTGTGTGTGTATGTTTGTGTGCGCACGTGTGTGTGTGCATGTGTGTGTTTGCTTGTGTGTGCGCTTGTGTGTGTGTGTGCGTGTATGTTTTTGTGTGTGCCTGTGTGTGTGGTGTGCTTGATTTGGTGTGTGTGTATGTGTGTGAGTGTGTGTGTGTGTTTGTGTGGTGTGCTTGTTTGTATGTGTGTGTGTGTGTGTGTGTGTGTGTGTGTGTGTGTATGTTAGTGTGTGCACGTGTGTGTGTGTGTGTGTGTGTGTGTGTGTGTGTGGTGTGCTTGATTTGGTGTGTGTGTATGTGTGTGTGTGTGTGTGTGTGTTTGTGTGGTGTGCTTGTGTGTATGTGTGTGTCTGTATGTTTGCGTGCGCACGTGTGTGTGTGTGCATGTGTGTGTTTCTTTTTGTGTGCGCTTGTGTGTGTGTGTGTGTGTGTGTGTATGTTTGTGTATGTGTGTGTGTTTTTGTGTGCACTTGTATGTGGACTTGTGTGTGTGCGCTTGTGTGTGTGGGTGTGTGGGCTTGTGTGTGTGTTTGTGTGCACTTGTATGTGTGGGTGTGTGGGCTTGTGTGTGTGTGTGTGTTTGTGTGCACTTGTATGTGCGCTTGTGTGTGTGGGCTTGTGTGCGTCTCCCTGTGTGCGGGTGTGTTGTGGGGCGGTGCTGTGTGAGTGAGGTTTTTTGCGTTCACTCTGTAGCAAAGTTTCAAAGTCACGGACTTCACAAAAGGCAAAGCGGATTAGGGAGCATTGACTTTTATGTCGGAGCGCCGACTTTGCCGACGCAGCCATCAAAGCCCTCGTCACAATAGCCGTACAGCCTCTGAAATCCC
>CM051001.1:7049935-7054935 GCA_027704905.1 Muraenolepis orangiensis | reverse complement strand
CTCTCTCACCTCATCCCTCCCTCTCTCACCTCCTCCCTCCCTCTCTCACCTCCTCCCTCCCTCCCATGGGGAATTATGGCCCCTTCGGCCTTGTCCTCCGGCCACACTGCTATGCCTTTAATATTCCCAGTCGCACGGGTGGCCACGCGTCAAACACACACACACACACACACACACACACGACACACACACACACACACACACTCAATGCAAGGTTTGCAGTATCTTGGCCATTCACTAAGTCAAGGCTATACAGCTACAAGGAGATATAGGGGGACCACGGGGGGCCATATAGGGGGAGAGAGAGAGAGAGAGAGAGAGAGAGAGAGAGAGAGAGAGAGAGAGACAGAACCAGGAGTGGCCTCCTTACACCACCCTCCTCACCCCACCTTCACCCCTCCTTACACCCCCCCTCCTCACATCCTCACCCACCCTCCTCACCTTCCTCACCCTCCCCTCCTTACCCCCACCCTCCTCACCCCTCCTTACCCCCACCCTCCTCACCCCACCCTCACCCTCCTCACATCACCCTCCTCACCCCACCCTCACCCTCCTCACATCACCCTCCTTACCCCCACCCTCCTCACCCCCACCCTCACACCCCCCTCACATCACCCTCCTCACCCCACCCTCACCCTCCACACATCACCCTCCTTACCCCCACCCTCCTCACCCCACCCTCACCCCCCTCACATCACCCTCCTCACCCCACCCTCACCCTCCACACATCACCCTCCTCACCCCCTACACCCTACTTAGCCCTCCTCACCCCTCCTTACCCCACCCTACCTCAGTGTTCTCTAGCTGGTTAGAGCGGAGCGTGTGGGGGGGGGGATATAACAAGACCCCCAGAGATCTGCTCCAGAGGGGAGGGAAGAACAAAGGAAGAGAAGGAGGAAGAGGAGAAGGAGGAGGAGGAGGAGGAGGAGGAGGAGGGGATGTATGACACACACACACACACACACACACACAATATCTGTCTTCCATGTCGTCGTCCGTCCACTTCTCCGCTCGTTATTTTGATTTCAATGGATGTGACATTTTGAGTCAGGGTTACGTGACGCGGGGAGATCAAGGTGCAAACAAAGCCAGTGAACACACTCTCTCTCTCTCTCTCTCTCTCTCTCTCTCTCTCTCTCTGTCTGTCGTGTGATGTGCTTGGATGGTGTGTGGACTTACAATGCGCTCGTTGATGTTTCATATAATATTTCCACAATTTGAATGCTTCATTTTGGTCACTCTTTGGTTTCCGTTCAACAAACACAATGCAGTCTACCCAGAATATGATCAATAGCCCGCACCTCCTGAAAAGTCAGAAATCGCCGGCCATGAAATTGTGAAGCATAGGGGCCTATATCAAGAATATCATGAAAAGTGTACCAGTCACAACAGACCTGTGATCTCAATCTGTAGAATGATGTAAAGCTCGGGCCACACTTCACTTTTTTACAAAGGCTTCAGGATTTGAAGTCGGGCCGATGACAGAATCTGCAGCTCCAGAGTCGTAGATCCAAGATTCAACATTCAATATGTTTTTATTTGCCATCTGCAACAAGTACAATGGAACGCTTATTCCTTCCCACAGTATGAATTTCCTACACCAATACACAATACTATACTTAACAATACTATACTGTATAAACAACACTATATACTATACTATACTATGATATGCTATACTATACACTATAAACAACACTAGATTAGATTAGATTCAAATGTATTGTCATTGTACAGCACAAGTACAGTACAGCAAAACTAATTTGGCAGAGTACAAATGTAAAGTGCATGGTAATACATAATGTACAGTTTACAGTTGCTAAAATACAGTCTACTAGGCATAAAAACAGTTATATGATTACTTATAGAGTATGTGTGGGTGTTCATGGGATATGAGCATAATAATATATATATATATATACACAGGTAAGTAAGTATAAGTATTTAACAGGTAGTGATCAGGGGTATGCAATTATGAAAAACAGGTTCAATATGCATAAATGAATATACAGCAGGCAGTGAGCAGGGATATGCAGTTCTATCAGCAGTTGATAGAACTATACTATATATAGTTCAGATATATACTGTATACACTATATACTATACTATGTACTATACTAAAATCAGTAGAATGGAACCCCTGTCGTCGTTATGTGTGTGTGTGTGTGTGTGTGTGTGTGTGTGTGTGTGTGTGTGTGTGTGTGTGTGTGAGTCCATATTTCTCTATATAGTCCCAGTCTGCATGGTCCAGATACAATCCAACATGTTGGATTGTATCTGGTCTTTCCCTGGTCGGGTGGTGTGTGTGTGTGTGTGTGTGTGTGTGTGTGTGTGTGTGTGTGTGTGTGTGTGTGTGTGTGTGTGTGTGTGTGTGTGTGTGTGTGTGTGTGTGTGTGTGTGAGGTCCACAACACTCAGCGTCAACGCTGATGATGATGAAGTGTGTTCTCACCAGGATGAGGAGCAACGCGCCTGATGCCATTAAGTCAACGTCAAAGACAAGTGAGCGAGTGTGGAGTTTACAGATGGAGGGGTAACACTTACCCTAACCCTGTTAAATAATGCATACTGTAGCTAACATGAACACCATTAGTTAACATGAACACCCTTACCTTAGTTAACATGAACACCATTAGTTAACATGAACACCATTACCTTAGTTAACATGAACACCATTAGTTAACATGAACACCATTACCTTAGTTATAACATGAACACCATTACCTAGTTAACATGAACACCATTACCTTAGTTAACATGAACACCATTACCTTAGTTAACATGAACACCATTACCTTAGTTAACATGAACACCATTACCTTAGTTAACATGAACACCATTACCTTAGTTAACACAACACCTTAGTTAATATGAACACCATTAGTTAACATGAACACCATTACCTTAGTTAACATGAACACCATTACCTTAGTTAACATGAACACCATTACCTTAGTTAACATGAACACCATTACCTTAGTTAACATGAACACCATTACCTTAGTTAACACAACACCTTAGTTAATATGAACACCATTACCTTAGTTAACATGAACACCATTACCTTAGTTAACATGAACACCATTACCTTAGTTAACATGAACACCATTACCTTAGTTAACATGAACACCATTACCTTAGTTAACACAACACCTTAGTTAATATGAACACCATTACCTTAGTTAACATGAACACCATTACCTTAGTTAACATGAACACCATTACCTTAGTTAACATGAACACCATTACCTTAGTTAATATGAACACCTTAGTTATATGAACACATCATTACACCTTAGTTAACATGAACACCATTACCTTAGTTAACATGAACACCATTACCTTAGTTAACATGAACACCATTACCTTAGTTAACATGAACACCATTACCTTAGTTAACATGAACACCATTACCTTAGTTAACATGAACACCATTACCTTAGTTAACACAACACCTTAGTTAATATGAACACCATTAGTTAACATGAACACCATTACCTTAGTTAACATGAACACCATTACCTTAGTTAACATGAACACCATTACCTTAGTTAACATGAACACCATTACCTTAGTTAACATGAACACCATTACCTTAGTTAACACAACACCTTAGTTAATATGAACACCATTACCTTAGTTAACATGAACACCATTACCTTAGTTAACATGAACACCATTACCTTAGTTAACATGAACACCATTACCTTAGTTAACACAACACCTTAGTTAATATGAACACCATTACCTTAGTTAACATGAACACCATTACCTTAGTTAACATGAACACCATTACCTTAGTTAACATGAACACCATTACCTTAGTTAATATGAACACCTTAGTTAATATGAACACCATTACCTTAGTTAACATGAACACCATTAGTTAACATGAACACCATTACCTTAGTTAACATGAACACCATTACCTTAGTTAACATGAACACCATTACCTTAGTTAACACAACACCTTAGTTAATATGAACACCATTACCTTAGTTAACATGAACACCATTACCTTAGTTAACATGAACACCATTACCTTAGTTAACATGAACACCATTACCTTAGTTAATATGAACACCTTAGTTAATATGAACACCATTACCTTAGTTAACATGAACACCATTAGTTAACATGAACACCATTAGTTAACATAAACACCATTAGTTATGCTATTGTCTGCTTCAACTAATGTACACCTTGTAAGTCGCTTTGGATAAAAGCGTCTGCCAAATGCCCTAAATGTAAATGTAAATGTAGTTAACATGAACACCATTACCTTAGTTAATATGAACACCATTAGTTAACATGAACACCATTACCTTAGTTAACATGAACACCATTACCTTAGTTAACATGAACACCATTAGTTAACATAAACACCATTACCTTTTTTTAAGGATTATGTTACTTAACTGTTAACGAAGCATTAGTTAATGCTTATTACTGCATTCACCGATGTACATTTTTGGTTTATTCGTGTAGGCATATTGTAAAGTGTTACGGACGGAGGTTTCCACCATGTTCTTGGTCGTGCAGATGGCAGCACAGAGGCGTCCATGTTGTTGGTTTGTTTACTCTTGTTACGTGTCAAAAACGTCACAGGAAAAAAAAAAACAAGCACAGTCTGTCTGTTCTCCATCTTTAGATTTGTGTTCCCCAAAGACCGCCCCGTTGCAACAGTATGTGTGTGTGTGTGTGTGTGTGTGTGTGTGTGTGTGTGTGTGTGTGTGTGTGTGTGTGTGTGTGTGTGTGTGTGTGTGTGTGTGTGTGTGTGTGTATGTGTGTGTGTGTGTGTGTGTGTTTGTGTGTGTGTGTGTGTGCGTCCCTGGTTCCCTGGTTAAGTGAGCGCTGCTCCATCACCTGGAAAACGCCGAGCTGATTGATTGTGTCCCCTGACCTGCAGCTTTAAAGAGATATTATTTTACCACCTGGTGTGACTAGAGGCCACTACAGGCCCATTCAAAATGGTGATGTGACAACAAAAACACACACACA
>CM051001.1:7034935-7042435 GCA_027704905.1 Muraenolepis orangiensis | reverse complement strand
ACACTAGGTGGTACACAACAATAGTGTATCATGTACAAACATAAAATGACCCAATTTAATGAATCCATACTTTTAAACCTTTGAATGTTTAATTAGAAGGTCAAAGGCATGTAGCGTTCTGTGGGGGGGTGCTAGGGGGCTCTGGGGGTTAGCTGTGAACATACGTCAGATGCACCGCTGAAGTCCGGTTGGAGTCGTCATTCAGCGCTGAAAACGTTTGTTGGTGGAAGGATTGAAAAGCAAAGACTCAAAAGCAAAGGTCTGTTCAAAGGTGGCGTCCTAGGGCCAAGTCAGATGCCACCAACTGATGCTATGTGTAAACGACATGGTGACACATACACACTCACACACACACACTCGTGACTAGAGCAAGCCCAAAACAAATAAACAGAGGGAGGGAAGAAGCAGTGCATCAGAGCCATCTGTTCTCCTCTCACGCCTGGAAGAGTTTGGAGGTGAACCATGAACGCAGACTCTATGAGGGGGTCATGGTACTTAGGGCTGTCTAGCTCTATGTGTGTGTGTGTGTGTGTGTGTGTGTGTGTTTGTGTGTGTGTGTGTGTGTGTGTGTAGGTAATGGGCGCTAGAAAGATGAACCCCTTTGAGCCACCAGGGTTAATTACTATTTACATTCTCCAAATAAATGACCCATTTTCATGTAAAATACAGTATACTTGCATGGTTATGTTTGTGTGTGTGTATATATATACAATTTTGTTTTACCGGGAAAATTCATTTTAGGGTACATACACACAGATACACACTACACACATACACATAGGGTGTATGTTGTAGTGTGTATCTGTGTGTGAGTGTGTGTGTGAGAACCATGTGGAAAAGCAGAAACTGCTGCCTCGTCCTCCTCGTTCTCCTCGTCTGCCTCGTCCTCCTCGTCCTCCTCGTCTGCCTCGTCCTCCTCGTCCTCCTCGTCCTCCTCGTCCTCCTCGTCCTCCTCGTCCTCCTCTTCCTCCTCGTCTTCCTCGTCTGCCTCGTTCTCCTTGTCTGCCTCATCCTCCGCGTCCGTCTTGTCCTCCTCGTCCGTCTCGTCCTCCTATTCCTCCTCGTCTTCCTCGTCTGCCTCGTTCTCCTTGTCTGCCTCGTCCTCCGCGTCCGTCTCGTCCTCCTCGTCCATCTTGTCCTCCTCGTCCGTCTCGTCCTCCTCGTCTGTCTCGTCCTCCTCGTCCTCCTCGTCCTCCTCGTCCGCCTCGTCCTCCTCGTCCTCCTCGTCCTCCTTGTCCTCCTTGTCCGCCTCGTCTGCCTCATCCTCCTCATCCGTCTCATTCTCCTTCTCCTCCTCGTCCTCCTCATCCTCTTCTTCCTCCTCGTCCTCCTCGTCCTCCTCGTCCTCCTCATCCGTCTCATTCTCCTTCTCCTCCTTCTCCTCCTCGTCCTCCGCGTCCGTCTCGCCCTCCTCATCCTCTTCGTCCTCCTCGTCCTCCTCGTCCTCCTCGTCCTCCTCGTCTCTCCTCGTCTCTCCTCGTCCTCTTCCTCCTCCTCCTCCTCCTCGTCCTCCTCGTCCTCCTCGTCTTCCTCATCCTCTTCTTCCTCCTCGTCCTCCTCGTCCTCCTCATCGGCCTCGTCCTCTTCTTCTCCCTTGTCCTCCTCGTCCTCGTCCTCTTCGTCTTCATCGTCCTTCTTGTCTGCCTCATCCTCCTCGTCCGCCTTGTCCTCCTTACCACCTCGTCCTCCTCGTCCTCCTCATCCTCTCTTCTCCTTCTCCTCCTTGTCCTCCTCGTCCTCCTCATCCCCTTCTCCTCCTCGTCCTCCTCGTCCTCCTCGTCCTCCTCATCCTCTCTCTCTCCTCCTCGTCCTCCTCGTCCTCCTCGTCCTCCTCGTCCTCCTCATCCTCTTCTTCCTCCTCGTCCTCCTCGTCCTCCTCGTCCTCCTCGTCCTCTTCTTCCTCCTTGTCCGTCTCGTCCTCCCTGTCCTCCCTGTCCTCGTCCTCCTCGTCGGCCTCGTCCTCCTCGTCCTCCTCGTGCTCCTCATCCCCTTCTTCCTCCTCGTCCTCCTCGTCCTCCTCGTCCTCCTCGTCCTCTTCTTCCTCCTCGTCCGTCTCGTCCTCCCTGTCGGCCTCGTCCTCCTTGTCGGCCTCGTCCTCCTCGTCGGCCTCGTCTTCCTCATCCTCCTCGTCTGCCTCGTCCTCCATGTACTCCTTGTCCTCCTCATCCTCTTCTTCCTCCTCGTCCTCCCTGTCGGCCTCGTCCTCCTCGTCCGCCTCGGCAGCCTCGTCTGCCTCGGCAGGGGGAAGTTGTCTCTCTGGCACTCCGGAGGACGCAGGATCGATGCTGTGGTGACTACTCTCTGCATACGGCGAATCATTAGTCAAAGAGATTTGTGGAACATGATCCCAGTTGTTACCGCAAATTTGTATCGACAACCTCCCTCCCTCCCTCCCTCCCTCCCTCCCTCCCTCCCTCCCTCCCTCCTCCTCCCTCCCTCCCCCTTCAATCCCACCTCCCCCTTCTCGCCCCCATCCCTCCCTCTCTCTGGTACGTGACACTGGCCACCGTCGATAGATAAGGGTGTTCATCATTGGCGGGCCGCCCTCTGTCTTAATGTGCGGGCCTCGTGTATCCTCCGCGAGCGTCGATAATGCTTCGTTAAAACCATTTCTCATTCTCGTCCGTTGTCTCAGTGGGTCTGGAACGCAGCATGTGTGTGTGTGTGTGTGTGTGTGTGTGTGTGTGTGTGTGTGTGTGTGTGTGTGTGTGTGTGTGTGTGTGTGTGTGTGTGTGTGTGTGTGTGTGTGTGTGTGTGTGTGTGTGTGTGTGTGTGTGCGTGTGTGCGTGTGTGTGTGTGTGTGTGCGTGTGTGCGTGTGTGCGTGTGTGCGTGTGTGTGTGTGTGTGTGTGTGTGTGTGGAAGGTGGTCCACCGGGACGCTAAGGTTACTAGATATAACGTTATACACTTCTGCTTATTAGATTGAAATGAGTAACATATGAACAGAGAAGAAGAGGAAGAGCTCCAAAGTGTCTTTTCTTTATTTTCTAATTTCAATTATTGTATTATCTATAGAGTGTATTCTTTCCTGGCATATTACTCATATAAAAAAAAGCAGACCTTGGTTGGACAAGAAGCAATAAAATATTCCGCTAAATGTAGATGACTCATTTGACGGTGGCCTTTGAAGTTATTGAAACGGTAACAGGCTTGTTTCCCACATTATATTTACACTTGCCTGCAAAATCTAGAATAAATCATCTCATTCTTGAATAAAATGATATAACTTCCTCGGTTGAGTGCATTTTTCACTTGTGGGCAACGCATCTGAAAAGGGTAGATTGAGATGAAAAGGAATAAAAAGCTCTAACAGGGGACCGAAAAGCTTCCGCTAGAAGGCCCATAGAGATGAGTCCTGCTTTGGTCTCACGCAGCCCATGCAGCATTTATTGTTAATTATTTTTTCTTATCTTCTCCCTTCTTCCTGAGAGTGAACCTGGGGCTCCGGCTGTACTGTACATTTGGGGAAGGAAATTGTCTTACTTGTATGGCGAGTGGGAACGTGTGCATCGACGGCGTGCGAGAAGCACCCTCCCTCTCCCCCCTCTCCTCCCTCTCCTCCCTCTCCTCCCTCTCCTCCCTCTCCTCCCTCTCCTCCCTCTCTCCTCCCTATTCTCCCTCTCCTCCCTCTCCTCCCTCTCCTCCCTCTCCTCCCTATTCTCCCTCTCCTCCCTCTCCTCACTCTCATCCTTCTCCTCCCTCTCCTCCCTCTACTCCCTCTCCCCCCTCTCCTCCCTCTCCTCCCTCTCCTCCCTCTCCTCCCTCTCCTCCCTATTCTCCCTCTCCTCCCTCTCCTCCCTCTCCTCCCTCTCCTCCCTCTCCCCCCTCTCATCCTTCTCCTCCCTCCCCTCCCTCCCCTCCCTCTACTCCCTCTCCTCCTCTCTCCTCCCTCTCCTCCCTCTCCTCCCTCTCCTCCCTCTCCTCCCTCTCCCTCTCCCCCTCTCCTCCCTCTCCCCCCTCTACTCCCTCTCCTCCCTCTCCCCCCTCTCCCCCCTCTCCTCCCTCTCCTCCCTCTCCTCCCTCTCCTCCCTCTCCTCCCTCTCCTCCCCTCTCCTCCCTCTCCTCCCTCTCCCCCCTCTCCTCCCCTCTCCTCCCTCTCCTCCCTCTCCTCCCTCTCCTCCCTCTTCTCCCTCTCCTCCCTCTCCTCCCTCTCCTCCCTCTCCTCCCTCTCCTCTGTCTCCTCTCTCCTCCCTCTCCTCCCTCTCCTCCCTCTCCTCCCTCTCCTCCCTCTCCTCCCTCTCCTCCCTCTCCTCCCTCTCCTCCCTCTCCTCCCTCTACCCCCTCTCCTCTCCCCCCTCTCCTCCCTCTCCTCCCTCTCCTCCCACTCATCCCTATCTTCCCTCTCCTCTCTCTCCTCCCTCTCCTCCCTCTCCCCCCTCTCCTTCCTCTCCTCCTCTCCTCCCTCTCCTCCCTCTCCTCCCTCTCCTCCCTCTCCTCCCTCTCCTTCCTCTCCTCCCTCTCCTCCCTCTCCTACCTCTCCTCCCTCTCCTCCTATAGGATAACAAGACGTTAGAGGAACATTGCCAACCCCACGGGACGAACCCAGGGCTGTTAAGAGGATGGATCCGACTGACCACATGAACATGTGATTTACATAAGAAAAAATATCTAAATATATATATATAATATATATATATATATATATATATATATATATATATATAGTGTTAAAGGTCAGTCTGTTCAAGCGAAAGGTTACCGTGTCAAGCAGGGCGGCTGTAGCGTGTCGAGTCGTTCATACGTGAAGGTTCTGAACATCCGTGACGGTTGCCTGGCCGGCTGACGGGGTCGAGGGGTTTGCATGGTCAGCGTGGAGGTAGAGCGGTCGTCTCACAACCGCAAGGTTGCTGGTTCAATTCCCCCGGCTCCTCCTAGCAAAAACGTCCTCGGACTCTAATACTGAAGAAACTTAAGAAAGAATTTCATAGCTGGCTCGGCGATTGGGCGAGCTACTCCCAGCGGCCAGCCGTTCATGGAGGATATACTCAGTACTGTGAATGTGATCAGGAGACGTCTGGCCCTCTCTCCAAACCTCTCCATCCACGATGTGATGACATTGGGCTTCAGCACGGGGCATGCAAAGCAGCAAAACAACAGAATCAGAAGGTATTTGGGTGGGAGGGGTTCGTGGGGGGGGAGGCTTTTCAGGCTCTCCTCAAGGCCGAGGATCAAAGTATTCATTCGCCGGTGTGTCTCCCTGGGAATGTGAGGCCGCTCTGGCACCTGTGAGCGCTTGTGATGAACAAGCCATGCGGCGGCGCGCTAACAGACACGGGACAACACGGGGCCCCCCCGCTCCCCCCCACTGACCCCCCCCCCGCCCAACAGGAGATGAGACTCAGAGATACACAGAGGATGATCAAGGGCTATCAGTGTGCTCAACACCAGCTTGTGAGTGTGTGTGTGGTGACACTTTGGCACATGTGGGTATGTGTGCACAATGTGTACAGGCAAAGACAAACACAACTAAATAAAATATATGTGTGTGTGTGTGTGTGTGTGTGTGTGTGTGTGTGTGTGGGTGTGTGTGTGTGTGGTGTGTGTGTGTGTGTGTGTGTGTGTGTGTGTGCGTGTGTGTGTGTGTGTGTGTGTGTGTGTGTGTGTGTGTGTGGTGTGTGTGTGTGCGTGTGTGTGTGTGTGGTGTGTGTGTGTGTGTGTGTGTGTGTGTGTGCGTGTGTCTGGGTGTGTCTGTGTGTGCTGTCTGTCTAGCAACCCAAAAAATGTAAAATGCACATAAGCCTAGTGACACACATCCATACACACAGAAAATCTCATAGAAATCAATGTGCACACACACACACACACACACCACACACACACACACACACACACACACACACACACACACACACACAGGTATTTGAGAGCTGTGAGAGGAGCTGGTCCAGCCCAGGCAGAGGAGCCAGGAAGACTTTGATGTTAATTTGGTTGATGAGCTCTGAGCTCCTCTTGGCTTGTGCAACTCAAAGCCCTAATCTTTATTACTGATTCATATCTCCATGTGATTCATATTCTACAGCACAGACCACCCCTCCCCCCCCCCCCCCTCCCACACCCACGCTACCAAAAAAAAAGAGAAGAAGAAGAAGCAGAAGCAGAAGAAAAAGACTAAGCAAGGACGACTTGAGGCGCTTTGTACCCGGCTGCTAGTCCAGTGTGACAGGAGAACATAACCCAGGGTTTCTATGACCATGTGACGTTTGATTTTCAGGACCTTATGATGTATGATTATAATGACTATATGCTGTATGATTAATATGATCATATGATGTATGATTAATATGATCATATGATGATTGATTATTATGATCACATGATGATTGATTATTATGATCATATGATGATGATTATTATGATCACATGATGATTGATATGATCATATGATGATTATTATGATCACATGATGATTGATAACATGATCATATGATGTATGATTATTATGATCACATGATGTATGATTATTATGATCACATGATGTATGATTATTATGATCACATGATGTATGATTATTATGATCACATGATGATGATTATTATGATCACATGATGATTGATTATTATGATCACATGATGATTGATTATTATGATCACATGATGATTGATTATTATGATCACATGATGATTGATTATTATGATCACATGATGATGATTATTATGATCACATGATGATTGATTATTATGATCACATGATGATTGATTATTATGATCACATGATGTATGATTATTATGATCATATGATGATTGATTATTATGATCACATGATGATTGATTATTATGATCACATGATGATTGATTATATGATCACATGATGATTGATTATTATGATCACATGATGTATGATTATTATGATCACATGATGATGATTATTATGATCACATGATGATTGATTATTATGATCACATGATGATGATTATTATGATCACATGATGATTGATTATATGATCACATGATGATGATAATATGATCATATGATGATTGATTATTATGATCACATGATGATTGATTATTATGATCACATGATGATTGATAACATGATCATATGATGTATGATTATTATGATCACATGATGATTGATTATTATGATCACATGATGATTGATTATTATGATCACATGATGATTGATTATTATGATCATATGATGATTGATTATTATGATCACATGATGATTGATTATTATGATCATATGATGTATGATTATTATGAAGATGGTGATTAATTCAATTTAATACAATGAGAGGAGGATGGAATGTCCTCCCTTATCGGTCATATACCCTGTACACACACACACACACACACACACACACACACACACACACACACACACACACACACACACACACACACACACACACACACACACACACAGTGAAATGAGTTTCTCTGCATTTAATCCATCCTAGTATTAGGAGCAGTGGGCAGCTATTGTATATACAGGGGAGCAGTGTAGGGGTCTGGTGCCTTGCTCAAGGGCACCATGATGATGATGATGATGATGATGAAG
>CM051001.1:7014935-7017435 GCA_027704905.1 Muraenolepis orangiensis | reverse complement strand
ATAATGTGCGTTCACTCGCAATGCAGTCAGCCAGGAATCGTAAGATCGTCTTTTTTAGGGAGCCACGACGGTCCAAAATGATTCAATGTTTTCCATGACAAATTCAGAAAATCACAGCCTAGTAGCTCCTCTGGAGCGTGCTCCGCGGCGGCGGCGGCGGCGATGCTGGGTAGTGGCATGTGACCAAACTCTCGCATGATCTGCCACCGCTAATCAGCGCTAGTCAGTAAGCGGTGCCATATAATTACTGGAGTGCATAGCGCTCAGCATATATTAGGCTACATCCTGACAGGCATTTTTGAATAACCTGATTCACAACAATTAGCTTGACAGCTGACGGCAGCAGCCAGCCAGCAGCAAGCGCTACCGTGCCCGCCTCTAGCGCTAAGGGAGACGCGACCCTACGCTAACACGCTAGAGGACAGACGCCACGGCGGCTGATTAACCAAAGCCACGCGGAACAAAACAGAACAAAAAACATCACCGGCCGTATCTTGAGAGGAGAGACAGGCCTCAAAAAAACATTGCTAGCCCCCGTCACAAAACATGGGCATCTTTCAACGCATATGGACCTAATCCACCAGATATGATATGTTTTTATTTTTATTTTTTTCTGCGTTAAGCGCTAGGCTGAAAATACAGCACACCTGCCACCTTGTTGGACATCTGTTGCACTTCATTACATCAGCAATTGTGCGAAGAGCGTGAAGAAAAGGGGGAGGGAGAGAGAGACAGAGCGAGAGAGAGAGAGATAGGGAAAGAGGGAGAGAGAGAGAGAGAGAGAGAGAGAGAGAGAGAGATGAGAGAGAGAGAGAGAGAGAGAGAGAGAGAGAGAGAGAGTGAGAAAGATAGAGAGCCAGCTTAGGGAATAAACAGCCATATTTAAAAAAAAGTTATGTTTGGAAAAAAAATTGACTTTGAGAAAGCATATGTTGTCGACGGAAATTACGTTAGCGAAGTAGCCTTGGCATAAGGGGGATACTTACGGCAACTGGCATGGGCATAACACGTTCAAATGAATAAACACTGAAAGGGCATATTGAAATGAGGTGCCGATGAAAGGCTGACTAAGCTAACCGACGTGTTATCTTTGCAGCTACTTCACGATCACGACATTAAAAAAAAGAAAAGAAGACGAAGAGAGAAGAAGTGAAGAAAAAAAACAACCCAAAAAACGGAAAACGTCCCTCTCTCATAATGGCAAGGGAGCACAGGTTTGCGTGTGGCGTGTGAACACGCAGCAGGGTGTCGGAACACTGTGCAAAGGACAGTCACAGCACACACCACACACAAGCTGTGCTGTGATACATCGCAGTTCCTCCTCAACCTACTCTGTGTTCCCCCCCCCCCCCCCCCCCCCCCCCTGTATATATTCATTATAGTACAGTTTCAGGGAGAAAATACATTAAAAAAAGGTTGTAATACCGGACTAATTGATACAAGAGAAATTAACCCTGCTCGCTAAAAAGCCCCAGCTTGACTTTATTGCTTACAAATCATTACCATCTAGCTGACAAGTAATTCCATTATGATGATGAATCACATTAATGGGTATTCATGTGCTGGTGAGAGGAACAGGGTTTGCATCCAGCGTTCGACTTGCAGTGGCGCTTGTTTACACGGGGCCCCAACAACACCCATGATGCAAACGTGTGTTTGCATATCGTTATCAATCAATTATTATATCAATTGTTCATTGTTCATTTCATTATTTTTGTACTTCATAATTTTTGCATTTTATAGTTGTTCCCATTGTTACCTTATTTGTACTCTTCTTGGTTCATTTTACATGCTCATTATATTTTATTAACTATCCTTTGTTGTTTAGTCTGTATTTAAAAAAATAAATATGAAAATGACTTTGTAACTCATGTTTTAAATATCAATAAAGTTGATTAGTACGATTATTATCCTACGGCTACCACTACGTGTGGATAACACAGATAAAGTCAGCTAAACAGTCAGCTAAACAGTCAGCTAAACAGCCAGACGAACAGTCAGATAAACAGTCAGATGAACAGTCTGACGAACAGTCAGATGAACAGTCAGATGAACAGTCAGACGAACAGTCAGATAAACAGTCAGATCAACAGTCCGATTAACAGTCAGATAAACCGTCAGATAAACCGTCAGATTAACAGTCAGACGAACAGTCAGATAAACTGTCAGACGAACAGTCAGATCAACAGTCAGATCAACTGTCAGATCAACAGTCAGATCAACAGTCAAATAAACAGTCAGATCAACAGTCAGATAAACAGTCAGATAAACAGTCAGATAAACAGTCAGATAAACAGTCAGATCAACAGTTAGATCAATAGTCAGATAAACAGTCAGATAAACAGTCAGATAAACAGCCAAACTCAGTTAATGAGCTCCTCATTTAATATCTCAAACACATCTAATGTTTCACATGTATAAATATTGTAAAAATATAATGAAATTAAAATATAGTAAAACTGATATAGTACTAAATTATACAACTGAATGATGATAAATC
>CM051001.1:7004935-7012435 GCA_027704905.1 Muraenolepis orangiensis | reverse complement strand
GAAGTAGAGTATAACACAGTTTTTTTCTTTCTGGTTTGTGGGAGCTGGGTTGGGGGAACGGCCTCCCTCGCCCTCCCCTGCGTGCCCCTGGTCCCAGGGGCCCCCTTACCTCCCCCACCCCCTCCTCCCCCTCCCCCCTCTTTCCATCACATCCCCTCCTCCTCCTCCCCCTCCTCCCCCAACTCACCCGCACGGAGGCAAAGTCACGGCGGAGGACACCGTCAATGTCGCGGCGTCTTAAAAGTCAAGTGGCGCCACGTGTGAAGGACTGGAGGAAATAAAAAGATGGGCTAAAATTATACCGCTCCAACTTAAGCTAGCTAGACACGCGGACCGCCAGCACACACACACACACACACACACACACACACACACACACACACACACACACACACACACACACACACACCCACACACACACACACACACACACACACACACACACACACACACACAGACTCAAATGTTACTCTGTCCTCTCATTACAAGCTCCACCCCTCCCTCCGTTTCACAAAAGAGGACACAGCTTTAGTTTCATCCTTTCATCCGATGACGATGAAAGCAGCTCAGAGGAGACTCTCTGAGGTTCTGCGGTTGTGTCCGAGGTCACGGCGGCCGCATGTTTTCAGCACTAAGCGCTGCGGCTAGGCTTGGAAACGCAGTCGTGAATTGAATGAACTTAAAGGAGGTGAAAACAAACTACTAAACAAACTACCATTGAAAGTACCATTGAAACTACCGCTCAAACCACCGTTGAAAGTACCGTTCAAAATAACAAACAAACGACCAAACTACTACACAAACTACCAAACAAACTACCGAATATAACCGCCACACAAACAACCAAACAACCAAACAAACTACCAAACAAACTACCAACCAAACAACCACACAAACAACCACACACACACTACCAAACAAACTACCGACCAAACAACCACACAAACAACCAAACAAACAAACAACCAAACAAACTACCGAACCAACTACCAAAATGAAACACACAAGCTTCCAAACAAACTACCAAACAAACGGCAAAACAAGCTTCCAAACCAAAGAGCCACACAACCTACCATTCAGTACACAAACTACGCACCACGGGGGCCACGCCGACCCCCACATCAGCTGATGTGACGCATGACCCTGTACTGGTTAGGGTTTGGTTGTTTACCGGCGGGGTAACAAGCTCTGGTCCTCGTGGCTCTCCAGCCTCATTATGGAAACACAGAGCTCAGAGCTCATAATAAGACACTCTGATACCTGCTACACACACACACACACACACACACACACACACACAGGCACACACAAACACACACATGGCACACACACATAGACACATACACATACACATGCACTAACACACACACACACACACACACACACACACACACACACACACACACACACACACACACACACACACACACACACACACACACACACACACACACATAGACACATTAACATGCACAAAGACACACACACACACAAAGACACATGCACAAACACACACACACGAACACACACAAACACACACACACACACACACACACACACACACACACACACACACACACACACACACACACACACACACACACACACACACACATAGACACATTAACATGCACAAAGACACACACACACACAAAGACACATGCACAAACACACACACACGAACACACAAACACACACACACACTCACACTGTTTTCCACTCACTCGTCCAGTCACCTGTCTCTCTCCACCCCTCCAATGAAGGTGTGAAGGCTAAACCAGTCGTCGGGGAGGAGGTCATTAGTAGATAAATAAGACCATTTTCCGCGGCCGGTTCAATACTCTTAGTGGGGGAGAGCTCAGCGCAGGGCCGGTGGCCGAAGGTTCTCTTATTTCTCTCACCAGCCGGGCAGACGCAGCAGCCTATAAGGATGCATCACTCGACTCGTACCTGCCACCGCCTGCGCTGCCTGCGCTGCCTGCTATCCCGGGTGGTGATACCTGTTTTTGTTTGTGGTGATATATATATACGGTATATGGCGGTGCTTCAGAACGTGGTCACGAGCGAAACCGTGATCCGAAAAATGTTGACCTCAGGCCTTCTACCCCACCCCCCCCCCCCCCCATCCAGCACCTGACGCACCGCCGCTAATGACCTCCTGCGGACTGCTGGAGGGAAAGAAAAAAGAAAAAATGAAAACACTCCACTCGCGCCTCCTCTCTCTCTCCTACCCGAGCGTATCCTTCGTTCCCTGATTCACAAAGCAATCACCATCTATTACCGCCGCCGCCGCCGCCACCGCCGCGGCGACGGGAGGAGAGGCCGGGGTGGGGGGGGGTACCGCCGTCGATCGCTCTGCGGTCCTGCTAGCAAACAGAGAACTCCTGAGATAAGCTAAGCTCTATCGACTGCGTACGAGAGGCGAGCGACGCACTATGTTAATCTTCGGGAGTCTTTTGGTGGGCAGAGAGGTGGCGGCGTGGGGGAGATGAGGAGGGGGAGATGAGGGGGGGGGGGGGGGGGGGGGGTGTGAGGGGGGGGGTGGGGGGTGTGAAGGGGGGGGGAATCAAGCTAAGCGGTCTAGGAGATGTTAAAAAATGAGCGCGGGCCGTCCAAACGGCGTATACTTCAGGGGTAATGTGTTTGGTAGTTAAGACGGCGACAGTGACTTATTCTTCTTCCCTCCCCCCCCCCCCCCTCTATCCGGGGAGTAGCAGAGGTGGAGTGTTGTAAATGGACCATCTGGTCCGCCTGTTATAGCTCTCCAAGAATATGAGTGACCATCATTTTTTAGGACCGCGCCGTATTTCTATATGGAGAACGCGGCATTCCGCTCATTAGGGCGCCTGGCAAAGACGGAAAACCCGCCGCGCGCAGCTATAAACAGTCGCCGCCGAACCGCAGAACTTAATGGGAAAGAATTACATTTAATAGACATTTGGATTAGGGGACCAAAAGACAAAAAAAAAAGGCTGGCCCACACGGAGAGGCCTCTCGGCCAGGTGAGCAGGGGGCCTGGAGATGAGCTCACGGAAGGGGAGAGAAGAAGTTGTTTTAATAACCGTATCTTCCAGTGGTGAAACATGGCAGTGAGTGCCGAGGTAATTTAAGATCCTGACAGGACGGGGGGGCCGTGAAATATAGACCTGCGCAGGTATTTCTAATCTTTTTTTTCCATACCTATTCCTCTTTTCCCCCGAGCCCGTTGGCAGCGAGTGCGCAGCCAGCAACGCTTTGGTTTTGCTCCGGCTAGTTCCAATTGTGTGCCATCTAATATTAGTATTTGTATTAATTATCTTAAATTAACTGTCAAAGTGCTTAATTAGCAGTATTAATGTTGTGTGGCTTAACTACTGAGTAGTGGCTGGAAAAATGGGGGAAAATACTTCAAGACCTGACTTAATAGTAAGTCATCAAAGAGACTTAATTATACTAATTAATATACATTTGGCAGAACGACGCGCCTAATGGAGACCCGAGGAGGCGAGGGGGACCGATGGGGTCCTGCTGTAGATCGGCTACGCCCAGTCAACTGCAAAGCTTCACTTTTCTTCTGTGCGGGTCAATCTGTGAGATATTATTGCTGTCATCCCATCCATGTGCTGTTTTTGGGTTCAATCCGTGTGTAAATATATTCCCCCCGTTAACCCACGGAGGGGGTTGTTATGGTGGCCAAGTGCGGCGGATTTTTCTAAAATGTTTTCCGCTGATGCCACGGAAAATATGGGATCCCCTCTATCTTCCTCTACCTATAT
This sequence comes from Muraenolepis orangiensis, assembly GCA_027704905.1. NCBI lineage: Eukaryota > Metazoa > Chordata > Actinopteri > Gadiformes > Muraenolepididae > Muraenolepis > Muraenolepis orangiensis. The sequence goes on along the minus strand of CM051001.1, from coordinate 7,008,680 downwards.
ATTTTTTTATCATCATCATCCAAAGCAGCGTCTTGATCAGCCAGGTAGGGAGGAGGAGGAGGAGGAGGAGGAGGAAGTGCATGATGGCTGAGCGGGAAGGCACCTGGCGGTAACCGTGGTGACGACGGCAGCCCCGTCTCAGCATCACTCAGGTGAGAGGAGATGAGACGAGGTCGCCAGGAGTTCACGCCTGCCTTGGTTGTGAAGCAGGGGACACACAGACCCTATATTTAAAAAATGTTATTCAGGATTACATGCCAATGACATTTCATATATATATATATGTATTTTTATATTTATTATTAATATTATTATTAATATTTTTTTTACAGAGAAATCTTCAAAAGCAATTAATTGGATTGCGTGATATAATTGGTATGCAATGCTTGTCACAGATGGCTAAACATACCATACAAACATATATATATTTATATATATATATAACAGTATAAGTTATAATTTATTATCTTTTAGCTATTGTATTGCTGCATGCATCATCATAACTAACAGGTTGGTTTCGTGGAAATGGGATTTTGGAACTTTAACGTAATTCACGTTTCAAAGAGCGTGGCGTTCAATAGCTGGCTGTGGAATTGATGAATTGCAGGTGGGAGATTCCATAAGAAAACCTGGAAACACTCACAATACTAAAATTGCGTTTCAGTGAAACATATTAAAGGGAATGCACACAACACATTACTTGTCAGAAGTAATCTCAGGGAAAACAATTCCTCCATTTCAGAGTTTTCATGCCACTTCATCTATAAACTGGAGCGTGACGCTTGGGTATTTGCCTTTAAAGTTATACAATTTTGAATTTATGTTGGCATTAAATACAATACACCACCATGAAATGCAGTTCATTATACTGCATTTCACAGAGTAGTACTCTCAACATCATGCAAAAATGCATTATTATTATTATTATTATTATTATATTATATTATATCACTAAAGTGGAACCACGCAATGTGTCTATTTCCCCGAAATTCCATTGCAGACTTCATTCCCTTTTAATGAAACAAATACTTTTTATTTTATGTTTTATTGTAGTACAGTATACGAATAGTAAATATGTAGTATACCATGGGTATAAATGTAGTATATGTCGTATACCATATATAGTTGGAGTATATGTAGTGTACCACAGCTAGATTTAGAGTATCTGTCTGTTTTAGAGGTGGTCTTCCTTCTCCATTTCTCTTGACTTAGATGCCACTCCGCATTTCATCGGGTCTCTCTCTCTCTCTCTCTCTCTCTCTCTCTCTCTCTCTCTCTCTCTCTCTCTCTCTCTCTCTCTCTCTCTCTCTCTCTCTCTCTCTCTCTCTCTCTCTCTCTGTTGACCACAGGGCTTGGACTGTTGAGACAGGCTGTGATAACCACTTCTGAACCAAGCCTGCTAGTTGGTGGTGGAGGTGGGGGTGGTGATGGTGGAGGTGGGGGTGGTGATGGTGGAGGTGGGGGTGGTGATGGTGGAGGTGGGGGTGGGGTGGTGATGGTGGAGGTGGGGGTGGGGGTGGTGGTGGGGGTGGGGGTGGTGATGGTGGAGGTGGGGGTGGTGATGGTGGAGGTGGGGGTGGTGATGGTGGAGGTGGGGGTGGTGGTGGGGTGGTGATGGTGGAGGTGGGGTGGTGATGGTGGAGGTGGTGGTGGTGATGGTGGAGGTGGGGTGGGGGTGGATGGTGGAGTGGGGTGGGTGGTGATGGTGGAGGTGGGGTGGGGTGGTGGTGGTGGGGTGGAGGTGGGGGTGGGGGTGGTGATGGTGGAGGGGGGGGTGGTGGTGGAGGTGGTGTGCGGTATGATGCCTCAGAGAGAGAGAGAGAGAGAGAGAGAGAGAGAGGGAGAGAGAGAGAGAGAGAGAGAGAGAGAGAGAGAGAGAGAGAGAGAGAGAGAGAGAGAGAGAGAGAGAGAGAGAGAGAGAGAGAGAGAGAGGGAGAGAGAGAGAGAGAGAGAGAGTGGGGGGTATATTTTAGGAGTTCTCCTCACTAGCTAAAGACCCCGGTGCGCGGTGAAGCCCCGGCCCAGCGGTGGAGAAAGGGAACATTAGCACAGTGTGGGAGCAGCGACACATGTGAGTATGTCTTTCTGCTTTCTCCTCTCCCTTCCTCTCCTCCACAGTGGGCTGCCACAGGGGCTCAGTGCTGGCCGGTTGATTCACTACCGCTGTCCATGTCTCCTAGCGTTGTGCGGTCTCTCTGTGTTTGCGTGGTCTCTCCGTGTCTCTCCGTGTCTCTCCTTGTCTCTCCTTGTCTCTCCTTGTCTCTCTTTGTCTCCTAGCGTGGTCTCTTTATGTCTCTCCTTGTCTCTCCTTATCTCTCCTTGTCTCTCCATGTCTCTCCTTGTCTCTCCATGTCTCTCATTGTCCCCTAGCATGGTCTCTTTATGTCTCTCCTTGTCAAGTCAAGTTAAGTCAATTTTATTTGTATAGCCCTTATCATAGTTACAGTCTCAAAGGGCTTCACAGGCCTTGTCTCTCCTTGTCTCTCATTGTCCCCTAGCGTGGTCTCTTCATGTCTCTCTTGTCTCTCCTTGTCTCTCTTTGTCTTTCTGTGACTCCCATGTCTCTCCGTGTCTCTCCTTGTCTCTCCTTGTGCCCTTATGTTGTCTCTCCATATCTCTCCTTGTATCTCTTTGTCGCTCTGTGTCTCTCCTTGTCCTCTTGTGTGGTCTCTCCATGTCTCTCCTTGTCACTCCGAGATCTCTCCTCGTCTATCCCTTTCTCTGCTTGTCTCTCCTTGTCCCCTGGCATGGTCCCTCCATGTCTCTTCTTGTCTCTCCATGTCTCTCCTTGTCTCTTCTTGTCCCCTTGTATGGTTTCTCCATGTCCCCCCTTGTTTTTCCGTGGTCTCTCCTTGTCTCTGTTTCTCTCCTTGTCTCACTGTGTCTCTCATTGTCTCCTAGGGTGGTCTCTCCATTTCTCTGATTGTCTCTCCTTGTCTCCCCTTGTCTCTCTGTGTCTCTCTGTGACTCTCTGTGTCTCTCCTTGTCTCTCATTGTCCCCTAGGGTGGTCTCTCCATGTCTCTCCTTGTCTCTCCTTGTCTCTCTGTGTCTCTACTTGTCTCTCCTTGTCTCTCCATATCTCTCCTTTTTCCCTTGTGGGGTCTCTCCATGTCTCTCCTTGTCTCTCCTTGACTCTCCTTGACTCTCCTTGTCTCTTCTTGTTCCCTAGCACTATATTCGATACTATGTACTATACTCTATACATATAATTGTAATAAAGGATTACTAGACCATTAGTTAACTGTTAATTAGCTATTAGTTCTACTTATTACTGCATGAGCTCATGTAAATAAATGGTTCATAATTGTTGCCCATAATTCCATCGTTTTTTTACGATGTTGGATACTGTTCAATCCATCACCACTGCGGCGTTTCTCATGAATACATAAGACATGTAAATGTGTGGTGGATGTGATTGATTATATCAGCGTTCATGGCTATAATCAATCAAGACAAAACACACCCGGCCCGGCTCAGCTCAGCACATTCATGTTTGAATGCCACCAATTTCAGTTGCGAAATTGAACTTGTGTCATGATAATGTTGCTGCTTGAATCACCGCAGGTGATGGGTCTCCACCCACCAGGAGACGGAGCGGATCAAATCACCACCGGCACCACTGCATTCAGCCCTGTTTCCTCTTCTAAATGATTCTAACTTTGTTTGTTATCTTGGCTGGGTCGAAAGGGCCCACCAACAAACCTAATAGACTAATAGAGTCTTATAATAGAGTCTTATAATAGA
>CM051001.1:6972435-6974935 GCA_027704905.1 Muraenolepis orangiensis | reverse complement strand
GAACCTAAAGAACCTTACGAATCTAAAGAACCTAAAGAACCTTAGGAATCTAAAGAACATATCTAAAGAACCTAAAGAACCTTAGGAATCTAAAGAACATATCTAAAGAACCTAAAGAACCTTAGGAATCTAAAGAACATATCTAAAGAACCTAAAGAACCTTAGGAATCTAAAAAACATATCTAAAGAACCTGAAGAACCTTACGAATCTAAAGAACATATCTAAAGAACCTAAAGAACCTTAGGAATCTAAAGAACATATCTAAAGAACCTAAAGAACCTTACGAATCTAAAGAACATATCTAAAGAACCTAAAGAACCTTAGGAATCTAAAGAACATATCTAAAGAACCTAAAGAACCTTACGAATCTAAAGAACATATCTAAAGAACCTAAAAAACCTTACGAATCTAAAGAACCTAAAGAACCTTAGGAATCTAAAGAACATATCTAAAGAACCTAAAGAACCTTAGGAATCTAAAGAACATATCTAAAGAACCTAAAGAACCTTAGGAATCTAAAGAACATATCTAAAGAACCTAAAGAACCTTAGGAATCTAAAGAACATATCTAAAGAACCTAAAGAACCTTAGGAATCTAAAGAACATATCTAAAGAACCTAAAGAACCTTACGAATCTAAAGAACCTAAAGAACCTTACAAATCTAAAGAACCTAAAGAACCTTAGGAATCTAAAGAACATATCTAAAGAACCTAAAGAACCTTAGGAATCTAAAGAACATATCTAAAGAACCTAAAGAACCTTAGGAATCTAAAGAACATATCTAAAGAACCTAAAGAACCTTAGGAATCTAAAAAACATATCTAAAGAACCTGAAGAACCTTACGAATCTAATGAACATATCTAAAGAACCTAAAGAACCTTAGGAATCTAAAGAACATATCTAAAGAACCTAAAGAACCTTACGAATCTAAAGAACATATCTAAAGAACCTAAAGAACCTTAGGAATCTAAAAAACATATCTAAAGAACCTAAAGAACCTTAGGAATCTAAAGAACATATCTAAAGAACCTAAAGAACCTTACGAATCTAAAGAACCTAAAGAACCTTAGGAATCTAAAGAACATATCTAAAGAACCTAAAGAACCTTAGGAATCTAAAGAACATATCTAAAGAACCTAAAGAACCTTAGGAATCTAAAGAACATATCTAAAGAACCTAAAGAACCTTAGGAATCTAAAGAACATATCTAAAGAACCTAAAGAACCTTAGGAATCTAAAAAACATATCTAAAGAACCTGAAGAACCTTACGAATCTAAAGAACATATCTAAAGAACCTAAAGAACCTTAGGAATCTAAAGAACATATCTAAAGAACCTAAAGAACCTTACGAATCTAAAGAACATATCTAAAGAACCTAAAGAACCTTAGGAATCTAAAGAACATATCTAAAGAACCTAAAGAACCTTAGGAATCTAAAGAACATATCTAAAGAACCTAAAGAACCTTACGAATCTAAAGAACCTAAAGAACCTTAGGAATCTAAAGAACATATCTAAAGAACCTAAAGAACCTTAGGAATCTAAAGAACATATCTAAAGAACCTAAAGAACCTTAGGAATCTAAAAAACATATCTAAAGAACCTAAAGAACCTTAGGAATCTAAAAAACATATCTAAAGAACCTGAAGAACCTTACGAATCTAAAGAACATATCTAAAGAACCTAAAGAACCTTAGGAATCTAAAGAACATATCTAAAGAACCTAAAGAACCTTACGAATCTAAAGAACATATCTAAAGAACCTAAAGAACCTTAGGAATCTAAAGAACATATCTAAAGAACCTAAAGAACCTTAGGAATCTAAAGAACATATCTAAAGAACCTGAAGAACCTTACGAATCTAAAGAACATATCTAAAGAACCTAAAGAACCTTAGGAATCTAAAGAACATATCTGGAAGCCTGATGATGATTAACACAAGACTAAATAAGTATGTTTTATATTCATACAATTGTTGTTACTGTTACTGCACTGATCTGCACTGTTCCGCACTGTATTTATGAGGCTAGTGCCACTCACTACAGTGCTGCACTGCGGTCACTTTTACAATTCTTTTTGCATTGTTCTTTATTGTTATTATTGCTATTTCTAGCTAATTCTTTTTTTTTTTGTGTGTATTTTTACTTCTACTGTAATTGTTGTGATAATTCATACTGCGTGAGGGAATGGGGAGTAAGCAATCCATTGTACTTTGTTGCAAATGACAAATAAAACCTTTTAAATCTTGAATCTTTGTACCTGTAGACTTAGGCACGAATAAAGAATCCTGAATGTTGCTGCTCTTTAAACATCGCAGCACATAGTGTGAAGCAGCCTTGGTATGTTGCTTTGAACATCACCGTTCATGACATCTACAGTACTGTACATCAGCCCTGTCCAGGTAACCAGTCATGAGCTACTAGTACTCTTGTGGTTTGATGCAACATGCAGGCGTGTAGCCGGGGGGACCAAGTGTCACCACGCCACGAAAGGAAGC
>CM051001.1:6952435-6954935 GCA_027704905.1 Muraenolepis orangiensis | reverse complement strand
TATGGCCTTTTCAAATTAAAAAGAATACTAATAATAATAATAATGTGGAATAAGTGGAAGACTCTGTGAGAGACTCTGTGATTACCCCTAATAAGAAAGCCCAAGAAGAACAATAGCTGAGCGCTGGCTTTAGCAAACAGCCGCCGAATAATTAAGAAGAGGGAGATGTTGCAGAGACGCCATCATCAGCAGCAGCAGCAGCTGGTCATCCGCTCTCGACTGCATTAGAAGATGACATCTCGGCTAATGCTCACTTCTTGCCCGTGACCTCTGGGGGTGGATGAGGCGTCTCCTTCCTGCCTCGCGTGGACAGGAGGGCGGAGAGCGGCTCGGCAGCAGCTCGACACCGTGAGGAGTTCACACAAGGGGTGGCTTGTTCTTTTATTAAACCACGATACGATGGAGGACCGCGATGAACACAAGTGCATTTGAAGAGGAGCTAGTGGAGAATCCATCTGTACAGGTTGAACTAAAACACATCAGACAAACAACACACAAACTAAAACACACACCGCCATTTGGTGGTGGTGGTAATGTTTGGTGGTGGTGGTGGTGGTGGTGGTGATGGTGGTGGTGGTGGTGGTGGTGGTGGTAATGTTTGGTGGTGGTGGTGGTGGTGGTGGTGATGGTGGTGGTGGTGGTGGTGGTGGTGGTAATGTTTGGTGGTGGTGGTGGTGGTGGGGGAATAAGAAGGAGCAGGGATTTGTTGGTGCACTCAACTGTATTGGGAGTGCATTAAAGGTAGCTGTGTGACCTCTTTAATTAGTCCGGCTTGTTTTTGAATCCAGTGGTTGCAGCACCAGGAGCAAATCATTAGCAACAGGCCAGTTGACTGCTCTCGCCGCGCATACATTTAGCTCACATCACTGGCTGAGTTTGACAGAACCTGGGGCTGCATACAGACCATGATGAAGTGGTCCCATATGAGTTCCCTCTCTCTCCCCCACACACACACACACACACACACACACACACACACACACACACACACACACACACACACACACACACACATACACACACGTACACACACACACACACACACACACACACACACACACACACACACACACACACACACACACACACACACACACACACATACACACACACACACACACACGCACACACACACACACACACACACACACACCAACCTTGCCTATCTTCTGATTCTGTCCGCTGGAGGGGAAATGGAGGTGGCCACATGGACTCATTTTGCTTACTTGTTTGCATGCGGGTTAGCTTCCGTTGAACCTCTCCTTCCTGGGAAGGCAGTAATGAACACCATTCAGAGCAGACAGAGAGGGAGGTCGAATGTGGCGGTCACACCGACTCCATCCAGAACCTAGCAAGTGTAGAAAGAGTCTTTCTGATCTCGTCTAAGATCTTAAAGGATGACAGGCTGATCGGTCGTGGGATTAAACGCAAAGGTTAGAAATTTTGTTTGAAATTCCTTGCCCCTTCTGATTCTGCCCAATGGCTGTCTCTCTTCACGGATATGCACATTTGAACTCAACACATACACACACACACACACACACACACACACACACACACACACACACACACACACACACACACAGAAAGGCAGTTATATGCACGGACACACACACACACACACACACGCACACACACACACACACACACACACACACGCACACACACTCACACACACACACACACACACACACACACACACACACACACACACACACACACACACACACACACACACACACACACACACACACCTACCTTCCCAAAACTGTATCCTCCTTTCTGCAGGCCAAACGGACTAAGCGGTGTCACCTCTGACCTCTGAATGACCTCTAGGTAGGACCTCTAACCTTTTTAGAGCAATGGATTCATCACACAAGTGCTTAACAACTGGGCAGGGAAATATAAAGTCCATATCCCCCACCGGAAGCATTTTCCCATTGGTTTTAGGACCCTGTCACGAGCTGAGTTCCTTGGTTTTTGTCCCAATTTACTTTGGGCTCGTTTTACATCATTAAGTCTGGTTGGGTTAAATGTGCACAATGTGTGAGTGGACCAAATAAGACAAACCTTTTTTCTGAGAATGGGGGAGCAGAAGTGTTTTCGGGGATTGCCTTTAATCTCAGACCAATCAAACGGCGCCAGAATTCGCTAAGAACCGGTAGGAAGGATTAAACAGCGCTAAGATTCACTTAATCCACTGCAAAATGTACTCACTGTAGAACAGCTTCAACCAACAAACAAACAAACAAACAGCAGCAAACAAAGACAGTATATCGTCATGCCTGTAGGCTCTATAAACATGTGGATATACCCTCAATATAGTTTGCCAAATAATAAAGGGGTGACAGTATAGCTCAGGAGCTAGAGCGCCTCACAACCCCAAGGTTGCTGGTTTGAAAAGAAACTGTGGAGGTGTCCTTGAGCAAGACATGCACCCTAACCCTGCACTGCTCCCCGGGCTATGCTGAATAAATAACTGACCGCTGCTCCTAATACT
>CM051001.1:6944935-6947435 GCA_027704905.1 Muraenolepis orangiensis | reverse complement strand
AAAAAGTTAATTTTTCTATCGTATATAAAAAAGGGTGTGTGTTTGTGTGTGTATGTATGGGTGTTCATATGTGTGCGTGTGTGTGTGTCTGTGTGTGTGTGTGTGTGTGTGTGTGTGTGTGTATGTGTGTGTGTGTGTGTGCGTCTGTGTGTGTGTGCGCACATATGTGTATGTGTGCGTGTGTCCATGTGTGCGCAGGCAAATTTGCGGGTGTGCTTGCATGCGTGGTTGGGGGGGTGTGTGTGTGCAGGCGTGTGTGTGTGTAGTGTGGGGTGTGTGTGTGTGTGTGTGTGTGTGTGTGTGTGTGGTGTGTGTGTGTGTGTGTGTGGTGTGTGGTGTGATACCCTAATTTGACTTAATCATTTTACTGGGACCCAGCAAAGCTTTTCCCACTCTTCCCACTTTCCCGCGAAGAAGACCCACCCTACTCTGCCTCAGATTGGCTTTGAGCCTGGTATTCTTCTGAACCCTATCCCTAACCGTCTCACTCCTCAGGCCTTAACCAAACCAATCTAACCAATGAAGCTAACAAGTCTTAGCTATATATAAATATTAGTATTCTTTGCGGAATGCGGGAGAGGTGAAAATACGGAACAAATCTGGTCCGGTTGATTCAAAATGGGACGCAAGATTGAATTGAATAAATTATAAATAAATCAAATTTCTCCATATATTACAGGACGGATTGCCACCCGGATAGCAACAGGTGTACCTTTAATTCGGAAACAAGCTAACTAGCGTAGCGACAGCAGGAGCTCTTCGGGGAACATTTACACAAACAAAGAAGAAGAACAAAGAAGCGGGTACGTTGGCATCAAGGCCGCATCGCCACGGTGACTGAACCACCACACACACACACACACACACTGTGTGTGTGTGTGTGTGTGTTTCTGTTTGTGTGTGTGTATGAGTGTGTGTGTGTGTGTGTGTGTGTGTGTGTGTGTGTGTGTGTGTGTGTGTGTGTGTGTGTGTGTGTGTGTGTGTGTTACACAATGTATAGGGCAGAGGTAGCAGTGCCAAAGACACCATAAGAGGTCTTTAAACACGGTGCCAGTTAATAGGTGCTTCTTTTATCTGGCGCTATCTGAACTGCATCAAAACACATGGGTGCACACACACCCATATACACACACACACACACACACACGCACACACACATTTGCACACACACACACACACAAATGCATATGCAGACACACACACACACACACACACAAAAATGGGTGGCAGTAGCTTAGCAGGTAGAGCAGTCGCCATCCGGGTTGCTGGTTCGATCCCCCGCCTCCTCCTAGCAAAAACTGTCAAGGTGTCCCTGAGCAAGACCCCCTAACCCTAACTGCTCTCGACCTGCTGGCTGTCTCCTTGATGGCTGACTCCGCCGTTGGTGGTTGAATGTGTGTATGAATGGGTGAATGTGAGGCATGACTTGTAAAGTGCTTTGGATAAAAGCGCAAATACAGGGGAGAGCAGGTAGACAGACAGGCCGACAGATAGAAAGCCGTTTAGATAGATCTTAAAAACAGAATGTACAGACTTTAATGATTGCTCCTATACCAGTGTCCACGTCTCCCCATCACCTCCAGAGACGAGGAAGAATAATTGAACAGCAACCAGGGGTTGGAAAAGGTTAATCCAGTGCGGATTGACTGGTGTCTGAAAGTAATTATAATAATGGGACTAATCCGCTGCTACGTTCGGGTACGTTAGGGCACAATGTGTACTCAAAAAGAACATTTAGGAGGGAAAAAAAGATTGGATGAAAAATGAATCACATTTGGTGCGAAAACCACACGACACACAGGGCATTCATTTGTATTGTACTTGCAATCCATGATAGTGAGGCATTATCTCATATTAGGCATAAATACATTTGTGATGCGAGAGACCGCGGTCTCATAACATTTCCAGGCTCTACATAACATGTGACTGCCGCGGCCCCACATTCTGGTCTGGCGTACACAACATGCTAATCATATTACCGCCAGACACCGTGTCCAGGACTCAAATTAGCCATTTATCTGTATTGAACCTTTCCCTCGACAATGGCTGGTCAAATCTGCATTTATACAATTTACAATTGCCACTTACGATGGGTTACGATACTTTTAACATCAGTAGAATCAACATCCTTGCATGCGCGCGCTCTTTGTACCGATTCAGTCGTTTGGATCGTATGAACAGCTTGGTCACCATATGCTTTCATCCTACACACACACACACACACACACACACACACACACACACGCACGCACGCACGCACACACACACACACCAACAACACATAACCTCTGCCAATCCTGTCCACCTTTGACCAGAAGCTCACCCTATATTCATGAATCATTATTCATAATGATTTATAGTATAATGTGAACTAATTATTAAAAACAAGATGAGAAGACGTCGGTCTAGATGTGTTGCTTTAATGTCAATGTTAATGACGTTAATGATGATGGGTTTCCTGGGCTCCCCCTCTGTAGGCAGAGGAAAAAGCTTCATCTAA
>CM051001.1:6908215-6913215 GCA_027704905.1 Muraenolepis orangiensis | reverse complement strand
CATCCATAGTACATGTCACTATCCTTTATATCTATCTTGTATACACTATCATACTTTTGCTGGACTTTCTGGACTCATTACAGCCACTGCACTGTTCTGCACTGTACTGCACTGTATTCATGATGTTGCTGCACTACTAACTGCTTTTTAATGTTGTTTGCCCAATTCAAAACATGTACAGTACATATCATTCATCAGTCACTTTATTGTTCATTTAATTGTTGTTTTTATTTTTGTATATTGTGTACAGCATTTTATAGTATAGTGTTTTAGAAATTCATCCTGGGGGAGGGAGTGGGGAGTCAGCATTCCATTGTACTTGTTGCATATGGCAAATACAAACTCTTGAATCGGGAATCTTGGATACAGGCAACTCAAGGTTTGTGATTCAGAAGTTTGTGGAGGCCACTAACTGCTCTTATTCCTGCACTCGTATATATATATTTGTTTGGTGGTATCTTTTTTGGTCGCATTGATGATGGCTTTCCTTTCCACTTCCACTTCAACTTTTGTTTTGCGGTCCTCTAGTGACTTGGAGCCAGGCGACCAGTAAGAGTCACAGCTAACAGCCCACTGCCCTCCTAACGACAAACAACAACAACAACAACAACAATTTAACTGGAGAGATCTCTCTGTGATCTCACAAGGGGGAACACTGTAGTTAAAAGGCTGTGAGAGGAGAAGAAGAACAAAACCAACAAATAAAAAAAGGCTTGTGCCAGCTGTGTCTGTGCCACACACATCCGTCTGAACTACTCCTCAGCAGTGATTTGGAGTCAGCGGACACTCGCTCTGCGGTCCTGCAGGGCCAGAGGGTTTGGCATAGGCCCGTTTCCAGCTCTTTGCCTCCCAACACTTGAAGTCTGTCTCAGCAGCCCGTGGAACCCAACAGAGCACCACGCAAAGCACCGCAGCGGAAAGAAGCTTCGACCACACGCAACACATTTCTCTCACTTTACGTAGACGTCGACGCCGATGGATAACACACCTTCTCCATGGCTTCCCCACGCCAAAACAATGTTTTGTCTGCATATCTGTGTAAAATACGTTATATTTACTACTGTATGACTGTACAATATTGCTACATTTTGCTAAGCAGTCATATGGGATGCATCCAGCAGGTTCAAATGTTAATGCAACAGTATTGATCGGGATTCCTACGCACAGTATATTTTCGTAGGCCATAATATGCTGTGTGTGTGTGTGAGAGAGAGAGAGAGAGAGAGAGAGAGAGAGAGAGAGAGAGAGAGAGAGAGAGAGAGAGAGAGAGAGAGAGAGAGAGAGAGAGAGAGAGAGAGAGAGAGAGCGAAGAGAAAACTGTCATTGCAACACAATTCCAAATTCCCGAAAGTCAATCCTCTGAGCCTAAATGATATAAACGTGTACTATCAACGCATGCTAAAGAAAGACAGCTATGGAAAGCTGTGCTTTGTGTCACAGCTGTCAGGGGAGGCAGGCCTGACAGATGTGTTGCTTGGTTTAACAACTCTTTGTACCCCGCTTTTATTGCGCTTTCTTTACATAATATCTGTCCTCTATTCACACAGTTTATTGATCCTCATCCAGCGCTCAGCTCTCACAACGTCACAGCCATTACGGTTTTGCACAGTTCACCTATAGCTTCCTAAACAACACGGCTTGTCAACATGCTCCTCTTCTTCTGGGAGGCAAAGAAAGGTATTTTGCTGTTTTTGTCAGTTGGTTGCCAGTCCAAATCAGAATTTGCGGTTCACTTCCTCTCCACGGTGTGACGTGTGAAGCTGACACTATCGGCTCCTCAGTATCGCAACCAACAATCATAGAGAACACACTCTTTGTGTCGTTGTAGAGTATAATAATTGTGTTAAAGTGTGTTTAAACAGGGGTCACCAAAAAAAGGGTCACGCTCTCTCATCTTTCTTTGTCTTCATTCAAGATTCAAGATTCAAGATTCTTTATTTACCATTTGCAACAAGTACAATGAAATGCTTTCTCCCCATTCCCTCCCGCAGTAGGAATTTCTAAAACACAATAGTATAAAAATAAAAAATGAACATAAAAATAAAAATAAAGTGACTGATGGATGATATGTACATTTGTGGAATTGTGCAAAAAGCAAAAAAATTGCAAAGTGGAAGATGCATATTCTAGTACCACAGTCCAACAAGTCATGCATTGAGGAGATCTGTAGGACCAGATGTCAGAAGAAGGCCATGTCCATCATAAAGGACTGCAACCACCCTGGGCACCATCTCCAACTCCCCCCTGTTAGGGGGAGTGGTTGCAGCAACCAACTCGTCGTTGACTACCAGGTTTAAGAATAGTTAGGTTTAAGAAAGACTACCAGGTTTAAGAATAGTTTTTATCGCCTACTGAACTGCTAGGAGTGCTGCCACTTTCACTTTCGTAACAGTGTCATTAACATTACACTATCATACTTTACTGGACTTTCTGGACTCATCACAGTTACTGCACTGTATTCAAGCATGCTGCTACTTTAAAATGCTTTTAAAGATTTTTGTAAAATTCAACACACGTAAATATCATTTAACAGTCACTTTGCTGCTCTTTTTTTGTTCATTTTTATTGTATATTATTTAAATGTGTTATGGTATTGTTTTGGAGATGTAAACTGCTGGAGGGAATGGGGAGGAAGCATTCCAATGTACTTGTTACAAAATATCTTGTATCTTCTATCACAGTCGAAAAAAAGAGCTGTCTTTTGAAATATAAATACTCTGAAACGTGGACTCTTGTCCCCCGTTCACGGTCATTACGCGGCCCTGACTCCTTGACCCGTGGAGGATCTTTTTCTCTCTCCACACCTGCAGGTCCGGCGGCGCTGGCCCCCCTGCTGTGTTTGTCCAGGACCAAATGCGGGCTGACAGTGACACAGTGCCATCATTAGCTCCATATGTAGCCTGCCTTCCTGGCTAATTGGCTTCTGTACCCCTGAGGGTGGGTGCAAACATGTATGTGCGTGCGTGCGTGTTTATATCCTTTTTTTGGGTTGTATATACGGTAGGTGCTATGTATGCACATGTGTGTGTGTGTGTGTGTGTGTGTGTGTGTGTGTGTGTGTGTGTGGGAGTGTGCACGTAAGGGGGCGACCAAGGCATGTCCAGGGATGGGGATACAGTAAAGGTTGAGGGGTTAATGAGATCACATGATTAGGGTTATTGATTTGATGTGCACGCAGCCATGCTGTGTTCATGTGTGTGTGTTTGTGTGTGTGTGTGTGTGTGTGTGTGCGTGTGTGTGTGCGTGTGTGTGTGCACCATAAGAGCCTACTGGGTCTGTTACAGTAGTCTCAGGTAAAAGAATGGGTGACTCAAAACAACCCACATGCCAGTGTATTACCATTTTCACAATAGTGGTGTAAAGTACAAAAGTCCAAAAACCTGGTTGCTGCTCTGTCAGGGTTGTTTTGCTGTGTGTGTGTGTGGTGTGTGTGTGTGTGTGTGTGTGTGTGTGTGATCTTGCGTGTGTGTGTGCGTATGTGTGTTTGTGATCGCGCATGTGTGTGTGTGTGTGTACATGTGTGTACCCCTGGCTCCAATGGAAGGGCTTTTATGTGCGGAAATGTTCCAGCGATAAGGAGCAGGAAACAAACAAGTGTTTGAGAGCTGGGCTGCGGGCGCTGCAGGCGACAGCGTGGGAGGCAGGCAGGCAGGCAGGGAGTCTGACCCCATTGCATTATGGTTCCTTGCTTCCATTATTTCATTATTTCATCTTGATACGCTGCGCCGCCGCCGCCGCTGCCGCCACCGCCGCCGCCGCTGCTCCATCAGCGCCGCTGCGAAGGCCCGGGGTTTGAGTGCAACGCTCTGATTCCTTTACCACAACCTTCCCCGCCCCCTTCAGCTGTTTCTCTTTCTTTCTTTTCCACTTGTATGCCCAAAAATATAAAAAAATAAAACCAACACACATAACCTTCATAGAACACCCATCCATACATCCATCCTTCCTTCCTTCCTTCCTTCCTTCCTTCCCTTTTTTCCGAAAGCGCCGGGTTAGCTGAGACGAACATGTCACGCGAGAGAAGAAACAAGAGACAAGCTACTGCGCATTCCTGCTCGATTCGTCCATCCGACGTCACCACGGATCGAGGCTGCGTGCTTTGCATGCAGAGACCCCACCTTTCCTTCCCCTTTCCTTCCCCTGCATCATCACCACACACACACACACACACACACACACACACACACACACACACACACACACACGCATCCTCTGTACCCCCCCCCCCCCCCACAGTCCCTCTATTCACAGCTCGGCGATGATTGCAGACTCCAGCTCTCTGTGTGAGGAGCAGGCTGGGGGCTGACGGGGACAGGGACCCGAGGGGTGGGGTGGGGGGGGTGGGGTCGGGGGGAGGATGCGTGCCGCCCGGCGTGGCCGTGAGTGACGGAGGCGGGGGGTGAAGACACGGGGGCGGCGAGGCGGTGAATGGGTGGGTGGAGGAGGAGAACAGGACACGTGCGCTGAAAGGAGGAAGAGGAGGGCGAGCGGAGAGGGAGAGGAGGAGGGGAGTGAGGAAGAGCAACAGCCGGAGGACTGGCGGCGCTCGGGGCGTTCGAGCGAGCAAGTGAGCGAGCACCGCGCTCTTCTCTCGCCTTCTGAATGGCGAGAGGACAAAAAAAGGGAAAAGGCGGGTTGCGGATGATGCCGGTGAAGAGACGGAGAGACGGTGGTGGGGGAGGGCCGGGGGGCACAGCTGTACACATTCAAATCGCAATAAAAAAAAATATGTTATTTAGAGGCGAGTTTTTGTGGCAAAAAAAGTTTGCCAAAGGCACTTTGCTAAGTCTGATCCAAGGCGGCACAAAAGTAAAAGTATCTGATGGCTCGTCGATTCACGTTCACCTGTTCACACGTTCCACTCACGCTCCTCTCCTCTCTGGATGGGTTTCTGGACATCCTCCACAGAGAGGATGAGGAGGAGCAAGGAGGTTCTCTCCGGCCCTCCGGTCTTCCTCTTTATCTACTAACTGTTTGGGTTGTGTCTCTTTTGTCCGGCC
>CM051001.1:6898215-6903215 GCA_027704905.1 Muraenolepis orangiensis | reverse complement strand
CCTTAAAGATGTTTACTGAGCTTGCTTCCCTGATTGCTTGAGGTGACCTATTCCACAGTGCAGGGTTCATAATTAGTTAGCTGCAGTATCAACCACTTTCTTTAAGGTTTTAATGGTGACCTCCAAAACGTCAGCAGGAGAGGATCTGAGCGCTCTCGAGGCTGTAGGGGTTAGTCAGTAAGGTAGGTTCAGGTAGCCCATTCAGTGATTTAAACATGAGAAGAAGGACTGAAGTCAATTCTAATTGATGCAGTGCAGAGCAGTCATATACATATACATATATATATATATATATATATATATATATACATATGACCACATATATCCACCATCCTTTTTTTAGAAGCCCAGCAGCAGAATGCTGCATAAGTTGGAGCCTCTCTATATCTCTACAGATACTGTCTCTCTATCTATTTCTTGGGGAGGCCAGTAATGAGTGCACTGCAGTAGTCTACAAGTCTACTTGCAATAATAGCATGGACACTGTGGATGGAGTGTGTGGCTGGTTTAGGCAGCCTCATCTGGCCGAGCAGTACCACCTGCTCTGCTTGCTTGACAATTGTCAAACGCCACAATAATCAGAAGGCCTTTATTGTCATTGCAGAAGTACAACAAAATGGTGTTATCAATCCTCACAGTCATTCTGCACACACAACAGCATTTGAAAAATATTAATTATTTAAAAACCAAACTAAACTAAACAAATTAAACAGATTTAAATTGCCAAATTTGAGTAAACAAATTAATATATTTAGAAATTTAGATTGGCCCTATTGAACCTATGAAGTGCGAATAAAGATAATTTATCCATACAAAGGTGCGGTGGGATGTACACATGTAACTAAGTGTTGTAGTATTGATGTAACACAAATATGTTGTGACACAGAACAGTGGATGGACCTGAATCATCTCCCAGAGGGCAGCAGGTGAAACAGGTCCCGGGTGGGAAGGCTCTTTTCTTATGTCGGCTGCTCTGCTAATGAGGGGAACTGAAACCGGTTTACTCACCGTCCACATGAGTCTTTGTCCTCGGTAGGAGCCCAAAGAATCCACATTTGTGGCCTGTGGCAGAGGAGACTGCTGCAGATGCATTCTTCAGCATGAGTTAACCATGGCCGCCCCTTGGCAGTGTTTCTCAGATGAAACAAAGGCTGTCTCGTTCACCTTGCTAATGTGGGACTTCAAACTTAATGGATCATGGATGTTCCCTTTTGTTTTGGGGTCAAGAGTATATCAGTGTTAACAAAAATTGTTCATCCGTTTATTGACAGCTGGATGGACAGTAAGGCCCCCTAAACTTGCTTAAGCACACCAAGCCGTTGCATATACAGTGAGAACAGTAAGTGACCATGGAGTCAAGAACGAAGACCCTTTTCATGTTTTAGTCTGAGATCTGACCGACTCTGGTTTTTGTGTAGGAAGGAGTTAATTTGATTATAAAGCACCTCTTCCAGTATCTTGCTAATAAAAGGGAGATTGGATATCGGTCTTTTATTAGTCTCACACTTTTAACACAGTCTCAGCTGTGTTAAGAGCATCTGGAAAAAAACCTGACTCTAGAGATGTGTTGATGATTGTCAAGAGTCTGTAACACTGCCAAAGACTCGCTGAGGTGGACGACTTTGCAGTCTTGTAAAGTTCTGCTACAGAAATGCTCATGAATGTATGAATGTCACATGCTTAGAGCGTGTTTTATTATAATGGTCACCAGTGCCAATAACACCACCCCTAAATTGTTGCCATTTTATCGTTGAAAAACGCAGCAAACTCCTCACACATTTGGAAAACAGAGGCTTGTGAGAGAAAGTCTGTGGATTGGGCCGGATTTAGCAACTGGTTGAGTCTAGAGCTACTAGCTACTAATCATCTTAGAGAAATGTGTTTTTCTTGCTGCGTGTCTATTGCTTCCTTGTAAACAACACAGTCAACCTTTAGCTTGCATTTTCTCCATTGCCTTTCAGAGTTGTTTTTCCACAGAGACGTTTTCTCACCTCACATATTCCTAACCTTGAGTGGAGCCACACTGATTAGAGCACCAGACATAATATCGTGGAAGGCATCCACCATTTTATTCAGCCAGCGGGTCTGAATATGTGGTGCGGCAGGCGACCCTGCCACCCAAGCAGCTTGCCTATCGACCAGGACGCAGGCAGACGTAACAAAAGCAGTTAATCGGCCAGATGGACCGAATGTTACAGGCAGAGCAGATGTGTGGCGATGGTGGCTGGTTAAACCTGGGGACCGTAATCACCTTATGCACCACAGGTGTGCAACCTTACCAGCCCCAGACTCTTATCAGTCTGACTTGGGCCAGGTGAGGCTGCTTCAACCAGACTCTAATCAGTCTGACTGGGGCCAGGTGAGGCTGCATCGACCAGACTCTTATCAGTCTGACTGGGGCCAGATGAGGCTGCTTCAACCAGACTCTAAATCTGTCTGACTGGGGCCAGGTGAGGCTGCTTCAACCTGACTCTAATCAGTCTGACTGGGGCCAGGTGGGGCTGCTTCAACCAGACTCTAAATCAGTCTGACTGGGGCCAGGTGAGGCTGCATCGACCAGACTCTTATCAGTCTGACTGGGGCCAGATGAGGCTGCTTCAACCAGACTCTAAATCTGTCTGACTGGGGCCAGGTGAGGCTGCTTCAACCTGACTCTAATCAGTCTGACTGGGGCCAGGTGGGGCTGCTTCAACCAGACTCTAATCAGTCTGACTGGGGCCAGGTGGGGCTGCTTCAACCAGACTCTAATCAGTCTGACTGGGGCCAGGTGAGGCTGCTTCAACCAGACACCAACCACACACAAACCCCCAATGCCAAATTGAGCCTACTCCCTATTCACTCCCGATAATGAAAAAGCTGACTATTTAAAGGGTTACCATACCTCAAATTTCAAAGTTATATCAAAAACATGCAGAACTTGTCAGAGATAGGGATGTTAGATACTGAAAGATTCATCATGTGGAACCCTTGTGACAAAATCTAGTGAGTTACCATCTTGGTGAGTAAGTTGAGTGACATATCGAAGTAGCTCAAAGCTTAGCAAAGTAAGCTTTTGAATTCAATGGTTGGTATTACTTTTTATTGTTTCTGTTCAAATCTCAATTTAAAATGATCCTGTCATATCAAGTGACAGCAATGTATACTAAGATACCAAAAGTGATAGTTTGCTATAGTGGCCTATATTTTATTTGAAATGTCAGCCTTGAGTTTAAAAACCAAGACATTCAAAAGACGATCTTAGTACAAGTGAACTGGTCTAGGGTATATGTAGAAAACAGCAGTTCCACCTCTTCTTGGGTCATGTCTAACTGTCTAACTTACTGAAATAAATAGTCATTTGGAGGGCTTGTTTCAATTAAAGTTGCTTCACTATAATTGATAAGCCTGGTCTCAGTTATGAAACCTAAAATGCAGCTTTTTCTCAGATATAGTGGCAGGTCTACAGCGATAAAATCTGATTTGTGGCCTGGACTAGCTGGACATTTTAAGTGTACGTCAGACTGGGCTGGCATTTAGTCAGGGGCAACATGCCACTATAATATCGGAAAGGGCACAAAGGGAATTCTTAGTGAGCGCACTGTGTGCATACACCAAAGGAATTTGGGATCCATATGCAACACGGCATTGCATCAGTCTACCTCTACTGTCACTGGACGGTTCCCTGACTTGAGGGGGACACAGGGGCCAGTGGTAAGTGATCTGTCAGCAATGGCTCTATTGCACCAGCAGTCCAGGGAATGTATTCCTGGACAGCACACAGAGTAGGCTGTTATAGATATTTTATTTTAATTTATTTATTTTTTTGTCCGTATTTTCAACACAATCTTTTTTTGGCAGATTCATCCTTTTTCCCGCGTCTGAGTTTACACCGAACAGCTTCATCAAGTGGACGTCGTCATCAGTAGGAAGGAAGCAGGAGAAATGTACGTAATTAAAGTTAAAGTCGCACGGTTGGAAAAAGTATAAAACGGGTTATAATTTTGAAATGATTTTGAATGTTATCTTGACTCTTATCTTGACTCTTATCTTGTCGTGATTGTTGTTGAAAAACTATCGACGAAGGATTTCCATCCATTCTGAGAATGAATATAAAATGTGGAGCTTGGCCCGAGCGGAGGGGGGGCAGCTCCTTCAAGATTCAAGAGCTTTTTATTTGCCATTTGCAACAACAACGGAAGTACAATGGAACGCTTACTTCCCATTCAGGACTGAGCTGTGTGTTGTGATGGGGTTGAACAGTTCTCCAAAGGGTCCCGTCTGTGGGTAAACACGGACAGGACCTCTGTAACAGCAGATGAGCAAGGCTGGCGGCTTGACTGACAGACGGAAGCAGAATAAATAGATTAATAGATAGATAAATAGAAGGCAATGGAAAACATATGTGTTTTTGTGCTGTTCTCGCAGAGGAGTGTCGGTTCAAATGCCAAAGCACACGCAGCGCTTCACATCATTTCGGTTCATATCTTTTAGCTTGAGGAAATTCGAATGCTTTTGTTCGAATAGAGGAAAGCACACAGTGGGGGGAGGGGGGGAGGGGGGGAGGGGGGGGGGGGCTGTTCTCACTTCCTGTTGGACTCAAGTCAATTTTGGATGGGAAAACTCAAAACCAAATTACATTGTACCCCGACACGGATTATTGTGTTCCTAATAATAATACGAATGAAAACAGTAAAAACAGCTCCACACACATCCACACGCCATGTGGAACAACAACAACAACAAACAAATCGTGAGGATTGAATCCTCTTTATTGGTCACATACATGAAGACATACAGTGAAATGTGTTCTCTGCATTTAACCCATCCTAGTATTAGGAGCAGTGGGCAGCTATTCATACAGCGCCCGGGGAGCAGTTAGGGTTAGGGTCTTCCTCAAGGACACCTCGACAGTTTTTGCTAGGAGGAGCCGGGGATCGAACCAGCAACCTTCCGGTTGTGAGGCGACCGCTCTACCTCCTGAGCTATACTGCCGCCCTAAAGAGGAAGAGGACATGCAAAAC
>CM051001.1:6883215-6890715 GCA_027704905.1 Muraenolepis orangiensis | reverse complement strand
ACCTACACCACCACGTCTCAACAGGATGGGAGCCTCCACCCACACCTACACCACCACGTCTCAACAGGATGGGGGCCTCCACCCACACCTACACCCCCACGTCTCAACAGGATGGGAGCCTCCACCCACACCTACACCACCACGTCTCAACTGAGGATGGGGGCCTCCACCCACACCTACACCACCACGTCTCATCGGAATGGGAACCTCCACCCACACCTACACCACCACGTCTCAACAGGATGGGAGCCTCCACCCACACCTACACCACCACGTCTCAACAGGATGGGGGCCTCCACCCACACCCCTACACCACCACGTCTCAACGGGATGGGGCCTCCACCCACACCTACACCACCACGTCTCAACGGGATAGGGCCTCCACCCACACCTACACCACCACGTCTCAACGGGATGGGGCCTCCACCCACACCTACACCACCACGTCTCAACAGGATGGGAGCCTCCACCCACACCTACACCACCACGTCTCAACAGGATGGGGGCCTCCACCCACACCTACACCCCCACGTCTCAACAGGATGGGAGCCTCCACCCACACCTACACCACCACGTCTCAACTGAGGATGGGGGCCTCCACCCACACCTACACCACCACGTCTCAACTGAGGATGGGGGCCTCCACCCACACCTACACCACCACGTCTCAACTGAGGATGGGGGCCTCCACCCACACCTACACCACCACGTCTCAACTGAGGATGGGGGCCTCCACCCACACCTACACCACCACGTCTCATCGGAATGGGAACCTCCACCCACACCTACACCACCACGTCTCAACTAGGGATGGGAGCCTCCACCCACACCTACACCACCACGTCTCAACAGGATGGGGCCTCCACCCACACCTACACCACCACATCTCAACAGGATGGGAGCCTCCACCCACACCTACACCACCACGTCTCAACGGGATGGGGCCTCCACCCACACCTACACCACCACGTCTCAACTGAGGATGGGGCCTCCACCCACACCTACACTACCACGTCTCAACAGGATGGGAGCCTCCACCCACACCTACACCACCACGTCTCAACAGGATGGGAGCCTCCACCCACACCTACACCACCACGTCTCAACGGGATGGGGCCTGCACCCACACCCCTACACCACCACGTCTCAACGGGATGGGGCCTCCACCCACACCCCTACACCACCATGTCTCAACGGGATGGGGCCTCCACCCACCTACACCACCACGTCTCAACGGGATGGGGCCTCCACCCACACCTACACCACCACATCTCAACAGGATGGGAGCCTCCACCCACACCTACACCACCACGTCTCTACTGAGGATGGGGCCTCCACCCACACCTACACCACCACGTCTCAACTGGATGGGAGCCTCCACCCACACCTACACCACCACGTCTCAACAGGATGGGAGCCTCCACCCACACCTACACCACCACGTCTCAACTGGATGGGGGCCTCCACCCACACCTACACCACCACGTCTCAACGGGATGGGGCCTCCACCCACACCTACACTACCATCTCAACTGGGGATCGGGCCTCCACCCACACCTACACCACCACGTCTCAACTGAGGATGGGGTCTCCACCCACACCCCTACACCCCCATCTCAACTGGGGATGGGGGCCTCCACCCACACCTAAAGCACCGTCTCCAGCATCACCAGCCAAGCTAAAGCCCTTGTTTGATTCATTTCACTGACTCAGAATGTGGGGGATTTTGGGGGGATTTTAAAGTTCTTGTCATGGGAAAACCAATTCCTCTTTGAGACTCTTTTGATTGATATTTTTTCTGTTGCATTTTTAGATAAGGCAGAAGCTAGCGTTGTATAATTCATTTTTAAGGATTGCTTTAGTGCAAAATGTATCCTGAGTAGAATAACGGTTTAAAAGTGCATATACTTGAAATTGTCAACGACCCTGTCAAAATGACAGTCCAGTTCGTCATAGGTACTGGACTCTTTACGGTATTACGGTCACTGCACTGTTCTTCACTGTACTACATTGTATTCATGATGCTGCTATCACTATGGTGCTGTCACTTTAAAATGCATTTTGCACCATCAGACATATGAATATGTCATTCATTAGACGCTTGTTATTACTTATTGTTAATTTTTGTGTGGATAGTGTTGTTTATAGTATAAAATTAATATTGTAGTATAGTATAGTACGGTTTAGGGTTAGGCCTTACAATTAAGAATATAGTTAGGATTATGTGTAAAGGTTAGGAATATAGGTTAGGATTAGGTGTTACAATTAAGAATATAGTTAGGGTTAGGTGTAAAGGTAAGGAATAGAGATAGAGTAAGGCGTTAAGGTAAGGAATATGGATAGGGTTAGGTGTTAAGGTAAGGAATAGAGTTAGGGTGAGGTGTTAAGGTTAGGAATAGAGATAGAGTTGGGTTAATTTGTGCTCTTGGTTACAAACTGCCTGTGTTCCGGAACCAATTTGCGAGGACCCGGTACCACTTGTGGTACCGGTAAGTACAATAAAACAAATATATATATATATATATTTAATATGTTTTCTTTAATATGTGTATAAATAATCTGTTTACCCTCCTGGACTACTTTGGATTGTAGAAAGCGACGAACAGAATGGTAGGGGTGAGCGGTGGTGAATGTTTCTTTGGAGACTATCTTCCACCGGATGTTCAATGAATAGTGAAATAATAGGCAGGTGGCAGAGCGCTAGGTTCAAACGGAGTGTGTGTGTGCTGTGTTTATAGAGTAAACCCAAGTCCTTTTGACAGATCAACAGGGTGCAGATAATAGCAGCACAGGTAGCAGGCAGCACTGAAACCCCCCACAGCGAAGCAAGTGGGCGTTTGTGTTGTGAAATGTAAAATATGGCTAATAATGAAATGTTGTAAGTCCCGTGGTTGTGGGCATGACATGCGCACGTCGTATTCCGGCATATTACTGTAAGCTCCGCAGCGTGTGGGTGTCTGACATGACAATGTCAGAAGATGCAACAATTTTTTCCGTTGTATTATCATCGTAAAACAACAGCGCTGTTGTTGGTTACGATGTCATTCTCGGTTAGTTCAGCACAGCAGCACCGCTGTGTTTGTGTCAGGCGCCCTAATCCTAACACCCAAACCCTTACCATAACCCCCTAATCCTTACTATAACCCCATAACCCTAACCATAACCCCCTAACCCTTACTATAATCCTATAACCCTAACCATAACCCCCTAACCCTAACTATAACCCCTTAACCCTAACTATTACCCTCCAACCCTAACTATAACCCCTTAAACCTAACTAAAATCCCATAACCCTAACCATAACCCCCTAACCCTAACCGTAACACCAAACCCTTACCCTAACCCCCTAACCCTAACTATAACCCCCTAACCCTAACCATAACCCCCTAAACATAACTAGAACCCCCTAACCCTAACAATAACCCCCTTACCCGTACTATAAACCTCTAACCCTAACCATAACCCCCTAACCCTAACTATAACCCCCTTACCCGTACTATAAACCTCTAACCCTAACCTTAACCCCCTAATCCTAACTATAACCCCATAACCCTAACCATAACCCCCTAACCCTTACTATAACCCTATAACCCTAACCATAACCCCCTAACCCTAACTATAACCCCCTAAACATAACTAGAACCCCCTAACCCTAACAATAACCCCCTTACCCGTACTATAAACCTCTAACCATAACCATAACCCCTAACCCTAACTATAACCCCCTTACCCGTACTATAAACCTCTAACCCTAACCTTAACCCCCTAACCCTAACTATAACCCCATAACCCTAACCATAACCCCCTAACCCTTACTATAACCCTATAACCCTAACCATAACCCCCTAACCCTAACTATAACCCCCTAACCCTAACTATTACCCTCCAACCCTAACTATAACCCCTTAAACCTAACTAAAACCCCATAACCCTAACCATAACCCCCTAACCCTAACCGTAACACCAAACCCTTACCCTAACCCCCTAACCCTAACTATAACCCCCTAACCCTAACCATAACCCCCTAAACATAACTAGAACCCCCTAACCCTAACAATAACCCCCTTACCCGTACTATAAACCTCTAACCCTAACTATAACCCCCTAACCCTAACTATAACCCCCCAACCCTTACTATAACCCTCTAACGCTAACCATACCGCCCTAACCCTAACCCTAACACTAACCCTAACCCCCTAACTGTAACCCCCTAACCCAAACCCCCTAACCCCCTAACTCTAACCCCCTAACCCTCACCCCCTAACACCCAAACCCCCTAACCCCCTAACTCTAACCCTAACCGTAATCCTCTTACCCTAACCCTAACCCCCTAACCCTAACCCCCTAACCCCCTAACCCTAACCCTCTAACCCCCTATCCCTAACTCCCTAACCCCCTATCCCTAACCCCTAACCCCTAACCTAACCCCTAACCCCCTATCCCTAACCCCCTAACCCCCTATCCCTAACCCCCTAACCCCCTAACCCTAACCCCCTAACCCTCACCCCCTAACACCCAAACCCCCTAACCCCCTAACTCTAACCCTTACCGTAATCCTCTTACCCTAACCCTAACCCTAACCCCTAACCCTAACCCCCTAACCCTAACCCCCTAACACCCAAACCCCCTAACCCCCTAACTCTAACCCTAACCGTAATCCTTTTACCCTAACCCTAACTCCCTAACCCTAACCCCCTAAGCCTCACCCCCTAACACCCAAACCCCCTAACCCCCTAACTCTAACCCTTACCGTAATCCTCTTACCCTAACCCTAACCCCCTAACACCCAAACCCCCTAACCCCCTAACTCTAACCCTAACCGTAATCATTTTACCCTAACCCTAACCCCCTAACCCTAACCCCCTAACCCTCACCCCCTAACACCCAAACCCCCTAACCCCCTAACTCTAACCCTTACCGTAATCCTCTTACCCTAACCCTAACCCCCTAACTCTAACCCCCTAACACCCAAACCCCCTAACCCCCTAACTCTAACCCTTACCGTAATCTCCTTACCATAATCCCCCCCCCCATAACCCCCCATAATCCCCCCCACTGGTGAGGCTGTTCGGTAACGTTACGACTAAAGAGCACGCTGTTACAGGTTGTGATGTTGCCTGTTGCATACACAACACAGACACTTGTGTAACGTGTGCCTTCTCCAGCTTCTCTCGACCTCACTGGGCAGCTGTTACCGTTCTTGACGTGCCTGCTGTACCGGGTCGGCCGCCGTGACTGAGTACTGAGCAGCGCATCCAACGGGGGTGAGTTACTGACCCACTGTTTAACCTGCGCATCTGGTCACCCTGCATTACAATCTACTACGGGCTTCCCCCTCTGGCTGTAAATTCACTCACGCAGGCGTCCGAGCGACTGTATCTTAAAAAGACCAACCGCTTAGAAGCCCTTCTACCGGATCATAAATCTGCCCACAACACCTCACCTAACCCATGAGCAAAACACACGAGAACTGCATGTCTGGAGTTCTCATCTCTCACACTTCACAGCCCTTCCTCAACCCTCTACCCCCCCCCCCCCCCACCCCAATCACTCTGGGCTCCTGTGAGCAGATTTCATTAACGGGCTATCATCAGCCAGCACTGAGCTTCCAGCACCTGGGCCTGTTATTGTGGTGTTAAAGCTGGGAATTAGCGAGGTCCCGACACCTGAGCATATGTTAATTCAGCCCAGAGAACTGCTTCACCATGATGCCATGACACACACGCGCACACACACACACGCAAGCACATACACACACACACACACACACACACACACACACACACACACCACACACACACACACACACACACACACA
Source organism: Muraenolepis orangiensis (assembly GCA_027704905.1). Lineage (NCBI taxonomy): Eukaryota > Metazoa > Chordata > Actinopteri > Gadiformes > Muraenolepididae > Muraenolepis > Muraenolepis orangiensis. Next base: position 6,884,897 of record CM051001.1, on the reverse strand, counting down.
CACACACACACACAACACGCACACACACAGCAGTAGTAGCAGTATAGGGAGACAAGAACAGGGTTGCTGCAATTTCATTTCAAAATCTTGGAGGATTGAATACAAAGTAATAATAATAATAATAATGTAATATTGTGCAATCATTGTCTCCCGAAATCACGACAATAGCATTGCACTGGAAATGAGTTTCACTCAAACAATAGTAGTATTATGTTTAGATGATCATTATGATCATTTCTGATCATAGTCAGTATTGATTTCCCAATTACAGTGAATCAAATAGTTCTCTTATCTTTTGTTCTTTACGCGAGTTGACTCAGTGTTGAGTTCCCTCAGACACATAGCAGAAGTAGCCAGTATTTGGGGAGAGCCTCTTTAACAGCTAACAGGTGTGCCATCCAGGTTGAAAGGAAGGCATCCTTCTTCATTTGAAAAAATAAAAAAACACATTTGTTTTGAATAGCGGCATTTTTCCGTTGGCACGGGGATTACTTGCATGTGCCGTGAGGAGCAGATGGTGACTTTCAGGATGTGATAGACACACATTTCCTGTGCCAATATGTTTTTGATTATAAACCTTGACAAGGATCAAGAAATTCAGAATAAAAAATAAAATAAAAAACTCCCTCTTAACACCTCCATTACCTACGCGTCACAGTGGGATGTAATGTTAACTAGTAACACTTTAATTCACCACAGGAACACATCAGACCAAAGAACCATAGCTTCATGCTGGGTTCCAAGACTGACCTGTCTATAGAATAATGTACTACCCCATTTATTCAAGATTCAAGATTTTTTTCAAAAACAAATGAATGCTTACTCCCCATTCCTTCCCACAATATGAATTTACTAAAACAGTATCCTATACAAATACTATACACAATACACAATTACAACAAAAACAACAATATGGTGACTGATGGAATGGTATGATATATGATATGGACATGTGTTCAATTGTGCAAAAAGCATTTAAAAGCATTTTAAACACTGGGCGGCAGTATAGCTCAGGAGGTAGAGCGGTCGCCTCACAACCGGAAGGTTGCTGGTTCGATCCCCGGCTCCTCCTAGCAAAAACTGTCGAGGTGTCCTTGAGGAAGACCCTAACCCTAACTGCTCCCCGGGCGCTGTATGAATAGCTGCCCACTGCTCCTAATACTAGGATGGGTTAAATGCAGAGAACACGTTTCACTGTATGTCTTCATGTATGTGACCAATAAAGAGGATTCAATCCTCACGATTTGTTGTTGTTGTTAAAGTGCCAGTAGTGCAGCAGCATTAGTGCAGTAACTGTATGGAAAGTCCAGCAAAAGTATGACAGTGAAATGTAATACGGAGGACAATGTTATGATAGTGGCAGCACTCCCAGCAGTTCAGAAGGCGGACTGCGCCTACATATATATATATATATATATATATATAGAAGGGTGCAGCCAGAGTTGCTAGGATCCATGCTAATGCCGCGTACCTTTAGGTATGGCGAGGTGGGATCCGGGATGTTGCTGAAGGTGAGATAGAGAGCGGCGGTGCAGATAAGGCCTGAGAAAAGCAGGTGCTTAGCGTTGGTTCAGTCAACTACCTCCCTTTATATTCCATCTGCCCCGCATACCCTTTTTCTCCGGCAAGGCCTGCGTCCGCCTCAGCCCGAAGCATACAGATAGATAGATAGATAGATAGAT
>CM051001.1:6873215-6875715 GCA_027704905.1 Muraenolepis orangiensis | reverse complement strand
AAAATAAAACAATAACGTATTTTTTATTCTATAAGTTTACTGATTTTCTTTCTGCTTCTTATTTGGTGATTCACACCATTACATTTTCAATAGAATGCAGGGAATTCATTTTCAATTTAAATGAAATTGTCCCCCTCTGGTAGTTTAATGGACAATTTCTGAGTATGCATATGTATACGTTTGTTTCCTACCCCAAAACAAACTGAAGAGAGCAATATTTATAATTTAAAATATACCCCTGCTCCTCCCGCCAGTCAGAAGTGTTGTGTTGCATTGCTGTGATTGAACAAGGCAAGATACATTCCCTGAACCAATCAGAGAAGAGAGGCCCTGATTGGTCAGAAATGAGCCGGGAGCGGTTCTTACTCCTTAATGCTCTGATACAGAGGCAGAGCAGACACATTTACTCACAGTGCATTTCACTCTCTTATAGCTAATCTCGGTTCCTAACTTTTGAATATTTCAGTTGTGCTCCAGAGAATACTGCAAAAGAGCATTTTATAGTCCATGAAAATGCACAGGACCTGGTAGGTGGACCTAGCGTCACGCTTTGTGTTATTCTGTACATCAACAAAGCATGCGAGAAGATACCGTTCACATCGTGGACGGTGGCTGACCGCAGAAACGGCCCAAAAAGACAACGACACAGCAAAATGCAACAGCTGCAGCCAGGCTGCTTTTTCATGCCTGAGAGGAAGTACCTCCAGGATGACAAAGCGCTTCAACAACACAATATATTTGTATTAGCCAATTGCAACAAGTGCATTAGAATGCTTACTCCCCATTCCCTCCCACAGTATACATCTCCAAAACAATACCATCAAAATAAAATGTATATATACAATAAAAATAAATTAAAAAAGAGCAGCAAAGTGACTGTTAAATATGTTATGATATGATATGTACATGTGTTGAATGTATATGTTTTTTGTTTGTTTGTTTTTTACAAAAATCTTTACGCTGTGAATCTGAAGGAATGCTCCATGCGGTCACCCAGCCACCAGTTACAACCTCAGCACTAGCTAACATCTCACGCTCTGGTTACAAAATGCAGATGAGCTGACATTCACCTTTTACTCTGAAGGTAAACCAAGGAGGTCTACAAAATATTCCAATACATATTTTTCTTAGATAGGAGTTCAGAGAGCATCCATCCTCCTCCTCCTCCTCCTCCTCCTCCTCCTCCGGTTCATCCTAGAGACCTCCTCTCTCCTCCTCTCTCCTCCTCTTTAGTCATGAAGGGGAAGATGAGCCGGGAGGAAGTGGCTGAATGTCACAGAGCGGTGACAAGATGTGTGGTGAAAGGGGGCTCCATCCCTTTGCTACGGCGGAGTCTACTCTGTTTAGCTATGCAAAATACATTATTGATATCTGGGTAGTCACAGCAATATCCATGGACCTAAGACCTATGACCAAGGCCTTTAAACACCAAATGCAAGCCTCCCACCAGAGATAGTCCAATCACAAGATACCAGCCTGGTACAACATAGAACAAGAAAACATCAAATCAGAACGGGAAAAAAAGGGAGGCAAAGCAAAGTAGCAGTTACCAGTGATAGCTGGACACGCATTCTGCCAGGACTGTTACTACATTACAGTTACGGCACAGTATATCACTGAGGCAAGGATGAACCAGGAAGCCCTAGAAACGACAGCCGTCTACAAACACTACAAACAGAGCGCAGCCGTAGCCGAGGAAATTGGGGACTGTTTGGATGAGTTTGGGATAAGGGGCAAAGTTGCAGCTATGACAGTGGATAATGCTTCCAACACGGCTGTGGCCGGCAACAAAAAAAGTGGCACATCATTAAAATTTGCTGCTTCGCACACAGCAGGGGCTCAAAAGGATGTACACCATTACCTCAGTGGCCAAACGGACAGCAAACACCCAGGGTGAGATTGCGAGGATGAAGAGGTCGTCCATGGCCAAGGCTGTGCTCCGAAGCAACACGTTCTGGGTCAGGATCAATACTCATCATCATTTCAAGTCAAACCTCAGACAGTAATGTGTTCGTATTTGTGAGATAAAGTTAACAATACAATTATTGTTGATGCGTGTTGTAGACTTGCAGTACTACTCAGAACTGGCTGGAACTCTCTCTAGCTGGAACTCTCACAGTGTTTGTGAGTAGACCCTAAAGAAGGCCGCCTGGTATGATCAGGTACAAATATTGATTAAAAGCAATGCATAACACTTGGAAGAAGAACTGTGTTGATCTATTGATCTATTTAGAAATGCACATGTCAAAGTGTGGATGTCAGAGCCTTCCTTGGAGAGGTGACCTGATTGGGTGCACGGCTCAAGGTTCAACTGGAGGACAATGTGTATCCTTGTCAGACATAGCCCCCTCATGCCTGTGTGTGCAGGCCTCCTGTATGGACTGCCCTTTATATGGCACTTTTATCCAAAGCACTCTTTACAAGTCACGCCTCACATTCTGTTATGGTTGGGTGTCTTGCTCAAGGACACCTTGACAGTATTTGCTAGGAGGAGCCGAGG
>CM051001.1:6858215-6870715 GCA_027704905.1 Muraenolepis orangiensis | reverse complement strand
CTCTGGCGATAACGCCGCCGCCGTGCCTTATCTGCGAGTGCGACGCCAGGAAAGTTAACTTTTCAAAGTTGTGCGTCAAGCGTGTTGGCTGCAGCCTCTGCACCCATGAAGGCGGAACTCCGGACGATTCGGGGGGGGAAATGTCAACATGTCATGAGCCACAGAAACAGAAAGAATGTCGTCTGACAAGAGGCGCCTGGAAAGGCTTGGCAGTGAGTGGCCTGTAAGCAGCCTTGGATACATATGGTTTGAAGATTTCCCCTTTACATTGTATGACTTTTATCCTTTAACTCCCCCCTAGCCCTCCACCTTCACTGTCTTTTCTATTTATTTCCACTTTTCCTCTCTCCTTTTCTGTGAACTACTGTCATTATTTCCGTTCCTCCCCCTCGTCTCTTCGTTCTCCCTACTTTCTAGTTTCTCCCTCCGCCCCCTCAACATTTCACCATCTACCTACTCCTTCTAATCTCTCCTTCCCTCTCATCTCTCTCTTCATGTCTCTTGTTCCCTCCCCCGTGTTTCTCCCCTCACTCCCTCATGTCTCGTTCTCCCTCTCTCACCCTCTCTCTCTCTCTCTCTCTCTCACACTTCTTTTTATCATGCATCAACTGCTGCTTGTGATGAGCACATCAGTCAAGGCCCAGCTAATGAAGTCCCTCTCCTTCGCCATTAGAGCGAAATAACTAATCTCTCTGGCTGCCTCCCTCCCTATCCCGTCTGTTTCATCTAACCTCAACCACTTGCTTTTGCTTTCCTGCTCCGCTTGCTATATCCTCCAGTCTTTTCTTCCTTTCTTCCTTCCCTCAACCCCACGCTCTCCGTCCATTATCAGTTTTTCTTTGTATCACTGGTGTCCCCCGCCATGAGGAGTAAAAATATAAATGTACAAAAAATAATTATAAAAACATTAGATTGGGATTTGTATCGGTTTTGTGTATGTAACTAGCAAACAAACTTCGACGGACCCTTGATGAAACCCTGGCAACAAACCAGACTTCTAGCAATCAGCCAGCACAAGAGGAATGGACCCAGATGTCTGTTTGTATAACTTTGGACAGAATTTTCAGAATTTACAGTTTAGTGACTTTGGAATTGGGTCATACGTTTCCAGCATTCTCTCTTCAAGTGTAATGTCCCTCTACAGCGCTCCGTCTACCGTTTACATGGCCTTATGTGGCTGTATCCCATTTCTATCTGGCACAAAAAGACGGCTCCAGATTTGATGCCAGAGTCTAAATGTTAAACAGTAGGGCCCTGCCCCCTCATACTTACAGACATCGTCAAAATCGCTAACTTCTTTCCATTCCAACGTATTAAATATATTTATTTAGTCGTTGCCAATGTATCATTATATTTTATAATATTTATGAAATACATTCAGGGATACTTCTTCCATCCTCCTATCTCACAGAGCCAGCCTCTGCATTGGCTCCCTCCGTAGGGTCATCCAGAGGGCAGTTCCTGTGCTGATCCAAGCCACGTCCTTGCTGCTACCACTTCTCTCTTTCTTTGAAAGTGCTCACCCACCTGCCTGTAGCCACTCATGGAGCAACTCCCCGGACGTCCCACATGCCCGTGAGTGTGAATTTCCCTTTGGGTCCAGAGCCCCTTGAGAGTTGACCGTCCTGGATGATCTACCCTTGGGCTCCTGCAAGGTCGGTCAGGGTGCTACCCCACTTTTGGTTCTGGAGGGTAATTGGGACAAACTTTATTTTTATCACAGATCATCCCAGTGAGAATTCTGGCTGGTTTGAGGGTTTCCCTGGACAGGCTCACCATAATCCGGCTATTGACTGTCTTGCGGGAAAGGGTGATACATGGGAGCTTCTCATCTTCATTTGTCACACACACACACACACACACACACACACACACACACACACACACACACACACACACACACACACACACACACACACACACACACACACACACACACACACACACAGGATGAGCAGTGAAATAAAAGTGAAATGGCAGTGGCACTTACAGATATTGTGCAAAAAGATATATTATTAATAATTGACATATATATATATATATATATATATATACATGTGTTCAAAAAACTTTGACAAATATATAAAATATATAAAAGTCAATTGAGTTGTGGACCTCCTCATCATTTTAAGGGGACATAATAACAATAATAATAATAATAATAATAGTATATTATTATTAGTGTAAAGATAAATACAAATGCTGTCATTGTAACTTCATTGTAACTTTATTCACGCTTTAATAATGTTGCTCACATTTCTGTTGTAGTTTTGTTGTTCTGCTGCTGTTCTGTCAAAGTGCCTCTCTCTCTCTCTCTCTCTCTCTCTCTCTCTCTCTCTCTCTCTCTCTCTCTCTCTCTTCTCTCTCTCTCTGTCTCTCTCTCTCGCTCTCTCTCGCGGCACTTTGTCGCACCTTTCCCTCATTAGTTCATTCATCAGCCTTATCCTAATTCCCTTCAAATACCCTTCAGTTTTAGTACACCTCGGGAGTATTGTTTTAACCACGTCGGAGAAGATGTCTCATTATCATGTTGTCGTCTGCGTACAGTTTCTCACAAACACAAATCTGCGTGTGTTTCTGCCAAGCTGTGAATCAACACCACTGTCTCAGCATTTGTGCCGTGCCTATGGAGAACGTCATGCACGGTGTTGTAACGACCAAATGTATCCTATGTTATACCCATCCATCTCACCCCTCTAGCTACACATTTTATGCGTGTGTCAACAATTAGACTTTATCCCTTTATTTTAAGCTAATCAAAACCATCAATAGAAAGCAGGAGCTCGACGGTGGATCACCCAGTATAACAAGCCATCTTCCATTTTAAACATGGCGATGACTTTGAGCACTTGTGAAATCACTTGGTAAGGCATTGGAGATAAAGTGTCTCGGAACGCTAAGTAAGCATCAATCTTGCCTCCACGTTTCGTTGAGTTGTAGCACAAAAAAAAATATCAATCCTTGAAAAAAAATGTTGATTAATGAAGCAACAAGGATTAAGTGCTATTAAAACGGTTACACCCCAGAGGATTGCGACTCAAAAAACCTGGAAAGTCTGGAAAAAGGAGAAACCGTAACAGAGAGAAGAGACGGTTTGGTTTTAGGTCAACTTTAGCTAGGACACACATTCCATGTTTGGAATAATATTAAGGATGGAATATAATCTCTGGAGTGGAGACCTCGGCATTGAAACAATCAAGTGGACGGAGAGAATGTTTCATTAATATGAGTGACAACATTTGAATGCAGAAAAAATGCAGTGACAGCACCATCTGTTATCTGGCTTCATTACGTTTAGTCATTTGGCAGATGATGATTTTACAGGTGAGGCTGAGAGAAAAGCTGCTGCATGACCGCGTAGGAAAGAAACCCTAGCTGGAGGAATCCCATTAAAACCAGGTTTGTTTTGGCTGCCAGGTGCATAGGAGTTACTTATCTAAATATTTGTAACAAATGTGGCCTAGTTAGTATTAAAGACCCGCACACAAGCTAGATTTATGGGATGATTTATTCTGGGCTGTTAGAAATGTGCAATTTTGGTTGGGAGGAACTATTAGTTCTCTTGATCAAATACTAATAACTACAAATCAGTTTGTATTTGTACCATAGATAAAGAAACATGAATACGAAAGTACACAGTAAGTAAGACATGTTATCCTCAACCAAATTACATAATAATGTATAATCAAACATATAAAAAATATAATGTACATCTTCATAGACGGTGATTGTCTTTCCGCCAGTCTGCCATTTGTTTCCTATTGCTATTTGTTATTGGGTCTCCCTTTAAGAGGACGGCGGCCCATGTGTTTCACAGCTCTCACCTGGTTCTCTGCACCCTGGCCACCCATCACTCACATCCGTCTGCATTCCGTCTTCACCTGAACGAAAAGAAATAATCGATTGATCCCGGTGGAGGACATGAGTCACAGCAAGAGGAACGGGCTGAAATGAATCAGGGCGCCATCTAGAAACAATACACAGGAGGCAAGGGACTGCAAGTGGGGGTACTTGGGACGAGAACCAGGATCAGCTGCACCTGAAGAAAATGAAACCACTGAAATGATCATAAGTGATCATCGTATGTGCCAATAATGCCAATAATGTGTAGCAGAGAAAAAACAATCATGTAACAACTTCTTAATATTAAATAATGAACAATTTGTGATCAAAACTCATGATTAACAACAACTAATGACAGTAATACACTCTTTAGCACATCAGTTGTACATGCATTAATATCAAAATGTACACATAAGTGCACCAACTATATTATTCAGATACCGTTTTTTTCAGGAATTTTTTTGTTGACAATATTAAAGGAGAAAAAATAAATTTGGCACAAAAAATAATTTTGCTTACAGTTCTTTCTGAAAAAAACCCCATATTAAAGGATTATTTATAGCTGAACTGTGGCATCGTGGCGTTGGGGACACGATGGAGGTTTTGTAGGAAAGAGTAGGCAGATGGCGCGATTCAAGAATTTTTTTTATTCCTCCAACAAACAAACAAACGTGTCGCCGTGTCTCAAAACTAAACGTGCTTTTGGTACAAAATAACACTTTTACAAAACGGAAACACTGTGACAGTTCCACGAAACATAAGGAGGCACGACGGCTTCTCCTTCATGTAGCATTCAGCGTCCAGCCTCACTGTGGGGAAGAGCAAACAAACATGAGAATATAAACATGCCAACTTTATGCTCACTGCCCACAGCTGTGTCAGTCACTGGCATTAGCCGCCCTGCCTCCATCCACACCACATGTCCCCCACCACCCGACTAAGACTCCAACTCCCCTCCTCTGGCAAGCAGGAGAGAGAATCAGCCACCGCAATTTGCGCCCCCACCCTATGGATCAGCTTGAACTTATAAGGCTGTAAAGCGAGAGGCCAACGAGTGATCCGTGCGTTGGCGTCCTTCATGCAGTGGAGCCACTGAAGCGGAGCTTGGTCGGAGCAGAGGGTGAATGAGGTAGTAACAGGAGGTGGTAACATAGGGCATCGGCTGCTCACTATATAGCCAAGTACCCCATTTCCACCGCACTGTGCCTCCTCTCATGCTGGACGAGCTTATGGCTGAGGTCCACCACGGTCACTCCGTGCCACGGCCTCCATGCCCTCCTGGGACTAAATGTGTCTTTGCCGCATCGGGCTGCACAGACAGTTCCACAGAGATCCTTTTTAACCCTCTCCACCAACCTGCACAGCCACTTGGCTGTGCTCTGGCCACTGGACCGGATCTGATGCACCATTTCCAGTCAGTCAGAGAGTGGTCTCTGAGAAGGCGTGGATGAACCGTTTATAGTAGCCAGCCAGTCCCAGAAACGCCCCCCGATTTTGTGTTTTGTCCACCTGCAGGCTCACCTGCCTGCAGGCTCACCTGCCTGCCACCTAAGTGGTACCCCAAATACTGTACAGCGATAACGGTGTCAGCCATTCAAGGCAACAGCCAGCTCATCAGTAGCAGTTATGGAATAGACCCAATCGGTCAATTCAGCTAGGGAATAGACCCATTTAGACTAGTGAACAAGCACAATGGAGCCAGGCCGGCCAATGTGCGACTCATTTCCAGCATGAGTTTTCATTTTTTTCCCACAATTTGACATTCATTCTTGGGTAACCGATATGGCCGCGACAGAACAGTCACGCCAGGGACGCCTCAATGTGGTGCAACAGAGAGAAGACGTCAGCGAAACACTGCTGGAACACGGCGACCTCGGCTCTCTGATGAGGAGAAGAGTGTCTATCACAGGGGCCTGGAGTGGATTGATTGGATTTTGGGACCCCTGGCCCTAGCTCACCTTCCTGAATTACCACCGTTGCCAGAGAGACCCAGCACACCTCATTCCAGAGTTGAAGGGGATTAAGGTGATGGATCTGAGTCAACCCCCTGTCGGAAAATACTAACTCATAGACAATATCCCCAACTCGCAGTGTAACCACAAAGGGTTCTTGACACTCGATGAGCAATTTTAACGTCAGGTGCATAACATATTTAATCCAATTATTACTGGTGCTTGGACCCTCCTCCCAGTTAGATCCAAGACACACAGCTAGGTCTTCTTCAAATGAACAGTTCTTCAGATCAACCTCCTTGTGGAGGCCAGAGGAACTTCTCAAAGTGAGAACAACAGAGGGTCGAGCCATTTATCACGACTATCCTTGGGCACAAACTTGCACAGCATTGACTTCAACATGTTGTTAAACCTCTTCACCAGACACACACTTAATATTCACCCACTACACTTCCAATAAAGTCCTAGGCCGAAAAAAGGCTTCGGTGGATCAGGGTTTGCCCGTTCCCAGAACCAAACAAAGCCTGATGCCCTACTTTGCAGTGTAGAGTAGGAAGTCCTGGAGGAAACTATCCAGAGCTACCTGCTCCACTAGCTCCTGGCTGGTCTTCTTCTCTGGGTGCAGCTATCGACCCACTGCCTCCATGATCTAGGGGTCAGTCCCCCTTTTAAAACTCAAGGTCTCGGAGTCAACGCAAGTGTGTTTACTAGGGCCCACTGGATGTTGGGTTGGGTCGGTGGCTGTGAGGCCATTGGCGGTGGTAAGAAAAAAAAGGGTGAGCAGCCTGTTCCCTCACTGGGCCTGGGGCCAACTCTGAGTGTCTCTCTGGGTGTCTGAGGGCCATATGGGCCCTCAGACACCTGGATAAAGTCCTCTACATCGCCCCCCGGTGTCCTCTTGGGGAGGGAGATGTGTAGGCTCTTCACCTCGAGGCCAGGGCTCATCCCAAGCCTGTTCATTCGAGTCAGATTTTGGCCAGTTCTGCACTTTTCAACCACTAGGAGACGTTCAGCTCACAGGGTTTTGTAAAAATAGGGAAGGCAGATGGCGCGATTCAAGGGTCTTATTTTATTGCCTCAAAGAACAAACAAACGTGACACCGAGTGTCAAAACTAAAAATGCTCTTAACTCAAAATAACACTGTTTACAAAACGAAAACACTGCGACAATTCCACGTAACATGAGGAGGCACGACGGCTTCTCCTTCATGTGGCGTCCAGGGTCCAGCCTCACTGTGGGGGAGAGTAAACACACATGAGTCTATATACTATATACTATATACTATATACTATATATGGCTATATACATGCCAACAACCTCCCACAGCTGCGTCAATCCCCGGAATGATCCACCCCGCCTCCCTCGTTTGCAAGCGACACCAAGCCACGCCCCCTTCACACCACACTTACCACCTGGTTTCAAGTCCAGGAATCATTCTTGACCTGTAATTAAAACAGCAATAAATGACCAGGAACTAGGAAACACCAAACAAAAACTTTATAATATTTGTAAACTATGATAATGTGTGTAAATGTTTGTGGTATGGAAACATTGTTTGTGGAATGAGGTTTATATGTGTAACCTCTAAAACACTCACATGAACACACATGACGTGAGTGTGTGATATGTCCTGCATAATCGGGTAAAATATCCGGGTTATTTTTATACTCGTGTAGAAAGAAAACTTCAGATGCATTTTCTCCATTTTAAAATAAACGTGTGTGTCCAGTCTAACCTGATCAAATCATTAGCTGGTTAATTAGTAATCTAATGTCTGGACCACAATAATTCAGTCTCCCCACAGGAACATGAATGGTGGAGTTCCTGCTCCATTTCAAACTAAAGAAAGTGAAACACCCCATTCTAGCAGATTTGAGCTTGTCTGCCATCAGACTTGGGGTGATAATAAAATGTCTGATTTGTGAGACTAGAGGAACGCTAACATTGCAGCCAGTGTGCCACCTGCTCTGCCTGCAAACCATTGTGGGACTCTTCAATGACGCGGTTTACTCAACTGCCACCTGTGTCTTGGTTGCCCAGAGAAGCCACTTCGGCGACATGTAACACCCATCTCCTGCCACAAACACCCTATTTTAATACACCAGCCTTTTCTCTGAGTTCCATCCTTCCCCCAAAAAAGAGCCAATACTTGACTGTCCCACGTGTATTGAGTAATGACTTACTCTGAATGTAAATTCCATCACTCAATTTTCCTCTCCAGTGAACATACGGCCAATTCCGTGTCAAAATCATAGAAAAGCCGAAGGCTCAGTGAACACGTACATATTACAGCTACAGCTACAGCATATCACTAACCGATAAGTTTGTAACTGTGAATAATGTGGAGTAAAGATATATATGAATATCCAGTCCGGTTCCATCCCGTTTAAAACCATCATCACTGCCCTTTGTGTCGCACGCTGTGGCTCACGAATCCACGCTGAGCCCATGTGAGAGTCCCTCTCGCCGTCCTGCCATCTGAACCCATGTGAGAGTCCCTCTCGCAGTCCTGCCATCTGAACCCATGTGAGAGTCCCTCTCGCAGTCCTGCCATCTGAACCCATGTGAGAGTCCCTCTCGCAGTCCTGCCATCTGAACCCATGTGAGAGTCCCTCTCGCAGTCCTGCCATCTGAACCCATGTGAGAGTCCCTCTCGCAGTCCTGCCATCTGAAACCGGCCGCCTTAATCATATTTGTAACCCATGCTCCGTTCCACCTGCCTCTCAAACGGCCCAGCATGGAGCCAGTGGGCCGCACGCCCACTTAATAAGTCTGTTTAAAATCCAATCCACACGCTGCCTGAACCTCCCTTTGCCACATCTTACACTATTACCAAAGGGTGTGATATCTATGTCAAGGCTTTTATAAGTGCAGCAAAGTGCCATGGTGATGAAGCAAAGTGCCATGGTGACGAAGCAAAGTGCCATGGTGACGAAGCAAAGTGCCATGGTGACGAAGCAAAGTGCCATGGTGACGAAGCAAAGTGCCGGGGAGTATGAAACAGTGTCTCGTGTTCCTCCCCCAACTTGCCTCTGAATGTATGCAATCAGAATCAGAATCAATCAGAATCAGAGAATCAGAGAAAACCACCATGGACAACAATTGTCCAGCATCCTAAAGACACTATACAACATCAACTTAAATGATGTCAAAATAAGACTAAACTAAGCTAAATAAACTGGTTAGTTACATGTTACATATTGCGGTGACCCTATAAACAGTCGTGCAAATTACAAATGTAGTGAAAATACCAGTGTATACACATACAATAAGGAGCCATGGGATGAACATGTAACAAGGTAATGTAGTATTGATACAACACAGTATTGTCGTTACTTTATTGTAATGAGTGAGTCTCTTTTCTGCACCTTTTCAATAGCACATGTATCAGTACAGAAGGCTACTGTCGTCAGGGATTGACACACATGTGTGCGCTCATGGTCAGCTCCCGTGTCTATAAAGGACAGCTGCAGTGCAGAGTTCAGTGGTTCGGCTTTCAGGAGTTAACCAAGTATTTAACCAAGAATGACGGCAAACGGTGATAAACAAGGTCAAACTACGTATATAACGGCAGCGGTGAGCCCGGCACACCTATGAAGGATCGCTCTCTGAAATAATCATGCTTGTGTTACGTGTTCTCTTCCATTTTCATCGGGAAAGATGCCACTGTGTTCTCGCTTGCTTTACGGTTATTGATATGGACCGTCATTGATACAATCATAGGCATTATTTTGAAGTACCATATGGTTCCGAAAACATGAAGGAGCTCAAGAAGCTGCGAGATGAGTTGCAGGGTGGTATCGATTCGCAACGCAGCGACAGCAGTGCAGCATCTGCCGGGGAGCTTCGACTAGCTCAGGCGTTTCAAAAGAGTTTGGCCCGTGGATGTGCCGCTTCCCTGCCTCAAGTAAACAACATCTGCACGCAAGGACACCTCCTCTGGCCCCGTGCAGCTGGGAGGCTGTCCAGGTGTGGCAGGGGTTAACGGGCCGTGGTGACACGGACGGCCGCGAGAAGAGATGAGAGCGGGGTCGCTTCCTCGGCAGATGGGCCAGCCGACTCTCACCAACAAACCTGGTGTGTATTCACTCTCTGTCTGTCTGTCTGTCCGTCTGTTTGTCTGTTTTTCCGCCTGTCTTTTGGTCTGTTTTGGTTTAGCGTTCATGTTAAGGTCTCTCTCTTGCAGCCTAATGGAGTTTTTACACAACAAAAGCGTTGCAGGGTTAAGCTCAAGGGGGCAGCTAATGCAATTAACAGTACAATGACATTTTGTGTAGCCGTATAGGGGTTATTATCTATCTACAATCATGTTTTACTTAGGCTGGTGCCATGCGTAATTGGAATAACTCAATGTTCCATTTTATGAGCTACGTCTGCACAATGTTTTCCCGGCCAGTGCGTCTTTGTGTCTGCCTTTGGCTCCCTGAAAGCTTGAATGTGCATCTGTCTGACAGACCTTAGGCTAATTATTTGTTCATCGTGTTGCTCATTGTGTCGCCAGACCCTTTCGCGCAAGGGATAGAAAATTAGATGTGAAAATGTATTTTTTCTGAGCATGTCCTGCCCTACCTGTAATTGAATAGTGTGTGTGTGACTTTTTACTCTCAGGTGGAATGTGTCTCTTTACAGAACTTACTCATGTCCACCATCGTTTCTCATTCTTTTTCTTTTCTTTCTTTCAGTTTTCCTTTCTTCCGACCTCCTTTTTTTCCATCCTGCCTTCCTACCATCTGCACGTTGGCTCGCCCCCTATCCCTCATATGTCTTGGTGCCGGCTCGGTCCCTAGTGAACTGTGTAAAACATAAACAGTAGATTGGCTTAGGAATTAGCCCAGTCGTTATCTGTCATTGCCTTGCCGTGCCACACCATAACAAGCCCCCAGGGGCACGTGTGATCGCTGGGAGACGAGCAGAGAGCTCACCGTGGCCAAGAAACAAAGGAAAATGTTGCAGAATAAAAGCGGAGGAACATTGGCCAAACGGGAGGGAAAGTTGATCAAGAGAAGAGAAGGAAAGCGAGATGGGGAGAGGAATAAATCAAATGAAAACTGGAGCCCTTAGAGAGGAGGGTTTATGAAGAGTAGCCTGCACATGGAGGACGGAGCATAGAGCACAGAGGGGGGGGATATAAACAGCCTATTTTCAAAACACATCTGAAGACCTTCCGACAACTTACAATTTAGAACAAAACTTTTTTGAGATGGATACTATCTATGTTTCTCGAAGGTATGATGCAGCACTATAGTTTATATACAGTAAATATATATATGTATTTGTGTGTGTATATATATTTATATATATATACATTCATATATATGTATATATGTACACAAACCTATTATATAAACCCAACCTACATATTAACCCTGTGTTCTAAATGTACACACACACACACACACACACACACACACAAGTCTACAATCCGTGTCTTCGTAATTCCTAGAAACTTCCGGCCCAATGTGTTGTGTCAGTAGTCACTCCAATGTTGATTGGGGTAGCGTTGAATTCTCTGCCACGTTGGACCAAAGTGTACCAGTTTGCTTTTGGAGACAGACAGAGGGGTATATATATATATATATATATATATATATATATATATATATATGGTACCGTCATAGTAGTTGATGGTGGTGGGGGTGAGTCAGTGAGAGAAATGTGAGTGGAGAAACGAGGTTAGACAGCCCTTTGAACATCTGTTCGTGATGGAATTCCACACCCTACCGTTTCCTAACACACACACACACACATACACACACACACACACACACACACACACACACTCACAGACAAAGACACCCACTCACTCACAGACACACACACACACACACACACACACATGAGATATTCACTAGGTTTCCCAGTGTTCTGTGATATTGTCTCACGGAGTGGACCGGGTAGCCAGCTGTTCCCTCATTGATGTTTCATTGTCTGTTGTGTTGACCTGACACGTGTGTGTGTGTGTGTGTGTGTGTGTGTGTGTGTGTGTGTGTGTGTGTGTGTGTGTGTGTGTGTGTGTGTGTGTGAGTGCACAGGCCTGCACATGCGCAAGCACACACATGTGTGTGTTTCTGTGTTTGTGGGGGTATCTTTGCACACACGTGCCTGTGTGTTGCTGTGTTTCTGTGTGTGTGTGTGTGTGTGTGTGTGTGTGTGTGTGTGTGTGTGTGTGTGTGTGTGTGTGTGTGTGTGTGTGTGTGTGTGTGTGTGTGTGATAAGTGAGTCAGTGTGTGTGTGTAGCCTGCCACCATGTGCAGTGCTCTACACCAAGGACATTAGAAAAAAAAATCAGTTGAGCCAAGCTGTGCGTTCTTTATTATTGCTTTCATTAGAGCCGTGAGTTAGATCTTTACTAGCTATGACAGGCTGTTACTAGCCTCTGTGGACTGACAACACTTATTAAACACACCCATATCTGAAAGGGGAGTGTTTTTTAACGCTGTCCCTTCAACAAAAGTTACTTGAAGGCCGACTTACAACGGCAAGCCAAAGAAAATATATGGACAAAAAAAACCCCATAAAAATAATTTAAGCATAGAGCCCATCAATATCCAGCAAAACAAAAATAAATGCTATTCTATTAATTTTTCCCTTTTGTCGGCTGTTCTTTGACTTTGTGGAGAAGCGCTTACCACTCTCTCAATGCAAATGTTTGCACTGAAATGTGTTGACTAGAGGAAACATAGCGTGGCACCACTGCCGAGCTG
>CM051001.1:6843215-6853215 GCA_027704905.1 Muraenolepis orangiensis | reverse complement strand
AAAACAGTCCAGTCCACATCCCCCATTCAGGGCCAGTTCTCACCTTAAGTCCTCGTTGCCTCTATGATGTGTTTGCCTAAGTCTTTGTAGATTGACAGCCTTTTGATTGGCTGAGGCTCGGCGGGATCCTCACTATTCTGTCACGTCTCGACTGAATCAATGTCCATGCATCTTACTTGCTTGAGCTAGAATGATTTAAATTCTCCTGCTAAGACCTTTAAATGAAAAATAAAATGCAATAACATTAGATACAGAGTTGATTAAAGTGTTAAAGCCCGCTCGAAGTGTTTGGCATGAAACGGTATGCATTTCCAACCCAATCTTAGATTGATTAGCAAATACGTATGAGCTATTGCACCCACATACCAATAATGAAGCTGCAAAAGTATACAGCATGGCCCCTAGCTAGAAGCTAGAGTTGAAGCACAAACACTATTTTTTTCTTTCCTCCAGGCAACATCGTGCTGCCATACCCTAATCCTCCAGGATTGATATAGGGTTTCTACAAAAAGGTCTTCTATCTTCTATCACTTCAGAGACTGCACGTGTGTGTGTGGGAGGGAATCTCAGAGTTGGCTTTAGCTTCAGAGGCTGATGAAATCTGAAAAGTATAAAGTATGGGTATCTCACTTTGCCACATGCAAACCCTGATGTGTAATGTGCGAGGCGGTTCCGTGGCAGAGAGAGGGAGAGTGCTCAGGGTGTGTTTCGTAACAACAGCTCATCTGGAAGTCCGTTATGATCGGGGTGAAAGAGAGCTGTAGCCAGGTCACGGACGGACAGGGTCATAGTGCTGTCAGCGCCAGTGTATCTGCGATGGGGCCTCCTATAAGCACTAGGTAAGTAGCTAGTAGCTAGTAGCTAGCTCCAGGTGAAATGCATGTCTGGCTGAATAGCAGTAAAAGCATTTCAAATGGGTATTACGGTGCTTGCTTACTAGACAAAGCCGAAAGTTGTAAGGGAGCAAGCATCTGCTGATACGGTTAGGTATGTATGGGAGACACAGCGTCTGGTTCCCGGGTGTTTACTTGTGTCACAGAGCATATACACGTCACCGGCACGTACACCTGTCTCTGGGCAGCATCTGGAAATAGCTGCGGACACATCACTTGGCGTGAATTGAGTTAATTGAGAGAGAGAGAGAGAGAGAGAGAGAGAGAGAGAGAGAGAGAGAGAGAGAGAGAGAGAGAGAGAGAGAAGAGAGAGAGAGAGAGAGAGAGAGAGAGAGAGAGAGAGAGAGAGAGAGAGAGAGAGAGAGAGAGAGAGAGAGAGAGAGAGAGAGAGAGAGAGAGAGAGATGAAGAGGGACAAACGGAAGGATGCGTAGGAAGCGCAAACAAGTTACATATCACTAATCCGTTTTGGCAACCCAAAAACAGAAATAGAAGTCGTGGGGAAGAGGAAATATCCCGCAGTACCTAGGTTGATCGCCCCCACAGTTACAATCCTCCGAAGCTGGCCCTAAGCCTCCTTAATGTGGCCTAATGGGGCTTCGCAGAGCCACGCTCCTAGTTGACATCTTACTCCCTCTGTTTTCCGCTGCGTTCTCATGCACTCAGACGGCCTGCTCAATTAGAACGCCAGAGAGGAGAGCGGGGAGAGAGAGCGGACGGGCGAGTAGAACTTAACCCAATTACGGAGCTGTCCTCATCGCATAATGGCAATCCCTTCAATTAGAAATAGCCTTTAGCTTAGGTCTGTCACATATCATTTTACATTCATGGACACAAAATAGAACCCTGGCTATCGCTCACAGACGGCCGTCGGAGTGTGAAGGATGGTTGGAGGGGTGGGTTGAGTTAAGGCTGCTGCCAGAGATTTAAATGCACACTTTGTGCCTCTGCAAGCACACAGTATTGATAATTTACACAAACACACACACACACACACACACACACACACACACACACACACACACATTATCCTGCTCATTGTCATGAGCCAACATCAGTGTGAGGAATTGACATCAGTAAGCATCTCGTTGGACAGTGTACACTTGGCAGGGGGAATTGATAACGTCAAGGTTGAACGTGTTGAACCTTCATTTTTCATGTTTACACTTTTCTAGACGTGCATAACTCTCTGACGCCGTGAATACATAATGCATTGCCTTGCATGCATACTTTCCACACATACACAAACACACACACACACACACACACACACACAAACAAACACTTTTTTTCTGCACAATTATTTTCTATCTATTTTGAATTTTGTCTGCGCAGCAAGAGTGCTTTGTGTCTTTTGTGCTGAATGGAGCAGAAAGTATAAACCCATTCATTTACCTGAACAGGACGAACTCTAACCCTCATACTCAAGGAAAAAACCATGAGAAAGACCACAGAAACAGGCTGGTTCACAGAGAGTGCTATACACTCAAATGGTGTGCCCACTGTCACACTATCTGCACTATCATGCTACATCACTACACACTAACATATTTGCAGGGTCAAATGAGTGAACCTGAGGTCAGTCTCTAGAGTGACACTAAGGCTAAACATGTGTGTGTGTGTGTGTGTGTGTGTGTGTGTGTGTGTGTGTGTGTGTGGTGTGTGTGTGTGTGTGTGTGTGTGTGTGTGCATAGTGTTTTCATTCTTTGAGCTTCGCCTTAAAGGGAAAGCTTCTGCTGATTGGCTCTTGTGAGCGGACGCCGTCTGGCTTACCTAATGGATGTTTGTAGGGGAAACCCTGTCGGAGTTCTATTTGGTTTCCATAGATACTATATACTCACAATGAGGGTAATGCCATGTGGGTGAGGTCTGTTCTGTGTCCCTTTGTCGAAGAACCTCTGAGTGCACATATCCATATATGGTCATACTATAACAATTGTACATCAGGTACTAACCTAGCTGAGTTCATAGACTTTATGGCATTCTAGTGATGGCATAAAGGACCATATCTCCCACACTTCAGCAGCTGTAAGTAAGCTGAGAAAAGGGTTGTTCATTACTTTTTAACAGGGCCTGTCTACCGAAATGCTATTTCTGTTCTTTGTTCTTTTACTTCCTGTGTATGTCAGGAGAGAAAACTAAGAACATGACAAGAAGATGTTCTCTGTCATGAGATGATGGGCGTTCCTGCTCATTTCAGTGAGTCAGATCGTTGGATTCAACTCACCAATGAAATGTTTTCCTACACAAAACATGTTAATAATGGTTGTTTGGTGTCACCCATTTGATGTGATGATGAATTGTATAATAGTTGTGTGTTCATTCTACGATATGATGGGTAGTATTTCATTTTGTTGAATGAAAGGATACGTGTCATGGTTAGACACTGGTCTCTGTTGTTTCTAGAAGTTGCGAATGTGAAATGTAATTAATCTATTTCTAAATCGGGTTTTGTGAAAAGCAAGAGCCTACCCAGACACTGACTTTCCTGCTGTATCATATAAATACAACTACGGCTCTTCAGGTAAGCTTAGTTCACCTTAATGAGCCGGTTCCTAGAGCCGACTTGTTCCCAACTGACCCATCACTGAGTACGCCCGGGAACTAGGTTAAATGGAGCCATGATAACACATGTGATTGTCAGGCAAGATGGATTCCCTGAACCAATCAAGAACGAGGAGCCCTGACTGGTAAGAAATGAAGCGGGAGCGGGTCTCCAGTCTAAGTGGTCTCCTACAGAGACAGGTGCAGTCAACTAGGAACAGAAGATTCTCACAGTGCATTCCACTCACCAATATCTGACTATGGCATTTCGAACAAACTACACCCCAAATTCTAGCTCTTCCATATAGCACACTTTAGCACCTTTAGTATCCAAAAGCAAGGTGTGTGTAACCATTATACAATTTCAAAATATTGGACAAATACACAGCGCTGCTATGGTCATCCCATGGCCATCCCGTGGCCATCTTGTGTGTGTGTGTGTGTGCTCTGTAAAACAAGAGCATTCTTATAATTTTGGTCTGCAACAAGACGTCCTGCAATTCCATCTCCTGGACAACGTGTGCTTTGTCTTCTGCCCACTTTCTAGGAGACGGTGGTTATCCACATGACATCAAGGACAGCTTCCGAAAGAGAAATTGCATTCATGCCAACACAAACACACACACACACACACACACACACACACACACACAGCCAAATATTGTGGCAAGCTTGGCTCAGAAAATAACGATGGCTGAGAGAGAGATTTCAATGCATCCTGTGCCCCATGCACCACACAAGTCCAGGAACTGCTTGTTTGATTCAACAATGTTCACACTCAACAAACACAGTACAGACACTCCAGAACACAATGGTCTGCCTCACGGTTCCAGGTCATCAGCCAGTCAGTCAGGTTTAAATGGTATGTGTCACATAAACGTAACACTACAAACACGACATTATTACCATTTTTTTAATTGGTCAAGTATTGTGCTTGGAAAGGTTATTGAAAGAAACCCCTACAGAGGAACACAACCTCCTGTTATTGTCTAACCCAAGACTCTCATCTTGCTATACAATCTATAGAGATTCGAGAGCTGCATTGACATTGTGTAAGTCAGCAAAATATCCAGCCACACAAAAAACTCTTGCCAGCACTCCCCTCTCCAACTCTCACGCTCTCAACAACTCAACTCCACACCAGATTCAGAGAGAGACTTGGTTGGACACAATAACGATAGCTCAGTCTGTTTATGAAATAGCTGCCCACTGCTCCGAATACTAGGATGGGTTAAGTGCAGAGAAACTAATTTCACTGTGTGTTAACATGTATGTGACCAATAAAGAGGATTTAAACCTCCAGATTGAGAAGTGAGAAGTTGTATTCCTCTGTAGGGATCCTATCCATAATGTTGTCTTGTAACAATACTTGATACTTCTGAGCACAATCTGAGCTGTCAGAGTAAAAACAAGCACTTTTAGAGGACCTCCAATGACAGGGTGCTATTGCCCCAAAGGGTTACAAAGCAGATATTTCGCAGCTGGCGGCTGGAGCGCCCCTCGATCAATACTCAATATTTGCTAAATGAATGTCTGTATTCGCCACTTAGACCACAAATTTGGAGAAAATAGGGCCCAGGCTCAAAAACCCGAAGTTATCCATCAACAATAAACCGATAACACCCCCAGAATCCTTTGTGCTAACAAGGCATAGCATCGCCTGACTCGTCTGAGCCACCACATGACCTCAGCCGCTGCACAGCCCCCAGTGGAGGGGTCGGTCATCCCTGATGACCTTATCACCCAGTAGGCCCAATTAAGTGTCCGGGACGCTATGGTTGGACAACAGGCCCGCCCGGTGCTCGAGGGTAACGCCCCCAGGGAGAGTCACTTGACCCGGGGCATGGAATGCTGCCATGCCCCCCCTCCCCCGGTCCCCACAGGCGTGGCCAGGGGGGGGGGCGGTACGGCGATGCCAGGGCCTGTGAAGCTACTGGGTGAAACAGCAGTTCTGGGGCTGTATCAGAAGATCACAGCCTTTGCGTTGTCCTCAAACACGAGCAACAACCTCCCTTTTGGTTAAACAAATATCCAAACAGAAGTGACCAATGCACAGCAGTTGGAATGCTTCAGGTCTGTTTGCCGTTGTTTGGGGCTTATACCAGCGTAGGTTTACTTCTTCATCATTGTAACAAACTGTTTTTGTACAGGCTGGGTATAAAACATAGTTATATATTGTTTATTACTGTTATAGTATTAAGGACCTAAAATAGGGCGTATACATATGTGTTTGACAATGCAGTAGGCTTTGTGTTGAAATATAATATGAATAAAATATGTTATTCTTCTAACATCTAACATTAACGTCAAGACGCAATGTCCTCATTACATGTATGTCAGTAGCCAGGGACGGGAAATCATTCAGGCAGGGAAATATAGGGCAAACTATAGCGTCAGTCAGGCGGCTATATTTTAAGCATGTTAAAATGTTGCCTGCCTTCTGGTGAATTTTAGCGCAAGTGAACCTCAAACTAATGACTGCTTAGTACACACTATGTACTGTTATGAACCTCAAATACAGCCGAAGGTACATATCATTAAGGAGGGAAAAACACAAGTAATGAAAAAAAAACGTTTAACCAATATTCATTAAATAAGAAATGACAAACAGAACATTGGGTTGTGTTTGCAGGTTGTTGAATAAATTGCACAATATATAGAGGCAATATAGAGGGATATATACAAAAGCAAATGAACATAAACACAACAGCTTCCTGCTGCAGGAGTCAGGAGTGACGGCAATCGAGGTAGGCTCAGACAGAGAGCCTCACTGCCCTGCCAGACGGCAGAGGAGACCCACTCTGTGGAACACACAACTGGGATTTTTGCCGCATTTGGCGGATCTCCTGCAAGAGCCATTCTTCTTCTCTCTCTCTCTCTTTATCTCTCTGCACCCCCCCCCCCCCATCTCCCTCTCCCCCTGCCTGCTTCTAAGTTCAGAGGCCGTACTGCGGGTCATTAAACCCGACTGGCCACCGTGCCGGTGGGGTCCCGTCGGTAGCCTCTATGGCCATGTTTATATAACTATAACAGATGTAGGGGCGGACTGGCCATCTGCGAGTTCTGGAGGAGGACAGAACCGTCCAGTTCCAAGACGGCAGTCAGCCTGGCCCATTCCGAAGCAATTTGCATTGAAATGAATTGACAAAATAATGACTACTGGAGGAAAATGGACATTCAGGATCCCTGGATGTAGATTTTCCTGTGAGTTGCAACCATATTATATCCCCACAAAGCATAAAATTAAAACATATTTGCGATGAGCTATGCTTATCGGAAGAAAATACATTATAACAACAATTAGCATTTGTGTCATACTGCATGCAGTGTGTGATATTTCTGCAGCTATGCAAAGGCTTTTTTGAAAAATACAGGGGAGATCACCTTCAACTCTGAAGGTGAGGAGATCCACTGTGTACATTATGGATGAACTGGTAGAAGCTGACCAAAATCCACTCCTGACTAGGTCCTTCACATCACCAGTTCACTGCTGCAGATGGGTTTGGCACACATACAATGGTTGATGGAAGTCATAATACCCTGATTCTGAAACCAGAAAAGTGACAGTAATACACAGTGACACATTTATTTACGCCAATATAAGTCCTAATAGAGAACTTGTTTTCAGCATGAATGATTATGTGTGTCGGTTGGTACAGTGGCAGGGTCTGGGGTTTGAAAAATGCAAGCTGTCCAACATAAAAGTTCACTCAAGCTCAGCTGGCCAAGCCCCAGGGCCCACATGCGTCATTAGTCATTAAGTCACAATGCAAAAACTATTATTTACCTATTTGGCAGTAATCAACAATGCCTTCATGTACCGTTTAAAACATTCAGCAAACAGCAAGTTTCTTTCTATAGATTAAGGTTTAGCGTATGCTCTGTAATCCACTCAAAATGCTAATTTGTATACATTGTATAAACACACAGACGGACAGACGGATAGACGGACAGACAGATAGATAGATAGATAGATAGATAGATAGATAGATAGATAGATAGATAGATAGATAGATAGATAGATAGATAGATAGATAGATAGATAGATAGATAATAGATAGATAGATACGGATGCTGCAAGGAGAAAATTAGTCCATAAAAACAAACATCCTGTTTATGCACAACTGGAGTTCGGCCGCTCAAGTGTAGCATTTCAAATTAAGTACAAAATGGAAAAAAGTCAGAATTTGTTTAAAGGGAAACTTCACCACAATTGATGTAGATGTCCAGTTAGCGTTCAATGTAGTCTATTGAAGCAATAAATACCACAGTACATTGATCGAGAAGGTGGAGTTCTCCCAGTTCACCAACTGCATAATTGACCTCATTGGTGAGCAGGAAGAACTACAGGCTGCCAGCTGGGATTTCGCCACCTCATGTCGAAAGTTAGCAAGGGGGCGTGGTCTAGATGACCAAAGGTAACCCTGAGGCGTTGTCTAGATGGTCAAAGGAAGCCAGGGGGCGTGGTCTAGATGGAGCATAATGTAGCCAGGGGGCGTGGTCTAGATGGAGCATAATGTAGCCAGGGGGCGTGGTCTCGGTTGTCAAAGGTAAACCAGGGGCGTGGTCTCGATAGTTAAAGGTAACCAGGGGGCGTGGTCTAGATGGAGCATAATGTAGCCAGGGGGCGTGGTCTAGATGGAGCAAAATGTAGCAAGGGGGCGTGGTCTAGATGGTCAAAGGTAACCCTGAGGCATGGTCTAGATGGTCAAAGGTAGCCAGGGGGCGTGTTCTAGATGGAGCATAATGTAGCCAGGGGGCGTGGTCTAGATGGAGCATAATGTAGGCAGGGGGCGTGGTCTAGATGGAGCATAATGTAGGCAGGGGGCGTGGTCTAGATGGAGCATAATGTAGCCAGGGGGCGTGGTCTAGATGGAGCATAATGTAGGCAAGGGGCGTGGTCTCGATTGTCAAAGGTAGCCAAGGAGTGTGGTCTAACAGTGAAAATGGCATCCCAGAATATGACTGCAGAGGATGTTATGGACTCAGATACTTTTTACAGTGTTTTGGCCGACTCTGATATTCAGTCGGGTTTATGCGAGGCTAAGTATACTGCAGAAGATTCTCCATGCAGGATATTGCCGGGGGCAGGGGCGGAGATTCACTTTTATTTTCTGTGGGTCATTTTCATATAAAAGGTGCCCCTGATTAACCTGTCAATCCAACAAAAATACATTTTAAATAATAGGTATTCAAATATTAAATTTTTCTTGATTTTTTTTTCTTAAGGTTTAGCCTACTTTCCAATTGTGAAAACTGTATGAAAAAAAAGCTGTAAAACAATAAATGAACATTTTATAAAGAATTTGAATGTGTTTATTTTCTTCATCCTCACAAATGTCTGAGTGACATTGTCGAAGTCAACCCTCTCAGTTACCTCTCTCGATAAAAGGCAATGCCAGATTTGAGAGACACGTCTCTCTCCTTAGGTATGTCTTAGTTGGTTTAAGACCACTGAAAGCTCCGTCTATGCACTGCTTACGGGAATAGTTAGATTCAAGATTCAAGATTCAAGATGACTTTATTTATCCCGATGGAAATTAAGGTGGAACAGTTGAAACAGGGGGAATAAATGTACACAAAATATACTAATACCTAAAAACTAAATAACAACAAACTAAACTAAACTAAACTAGTATAAACTAAATATAACTAAATGAAATCTAAATTACATCTAAATGTATTGACAGATGAATTGCACAATTTACAGTATTATTACAGTAATACGTAGGTATATACAATACACAACAATACGTATAGTGTAAATTGGCAGTAATAAAATACTAATAAATAACTCTGAATGAATACTGAAAAAGTGACATGTGAAAAGTGAAATTGAATTTATAGTGCAAAATTACATTGAGAGGATTTACAGTGCGTTGACCAAAGAAAATAATAATAACAGTGCGTTGACCTCAGGTCACTGAGTCTCCACTGTCCCTCTCACGATAGATCCCATAGAAAGTTGAGATGTTTGGTGCATGTCAATGGCGATGAGGGAAGACTAAATGAGGCCTGTAGAAAACACTGGTCCTTCGAGGAATAGGCCATCGTAAATGTCTCTGAACGAACAATACTCGTCAACAACTCAATCCAGATCCGCCAAATAGAACTGTGCCAGATCATTGATCTTCTCGATTGAATTTGTTTCAAAAAAGTGCCTTTCATTAAGGACCTGAAATTGACTTGCCATGCTGCGAAGGTATGTCAAACGTGTCACAAACTGTTCGTCCAACATGTCCAGGATATAATCGAATGACACTTTAAAACATGTTCTACTGTCGGATAGATCCAATAGGTAGCCTAAGGTACCTAAATATATTTATCCGGGTCGATTGGGTCAATTAACCCAATGTCGAAAATAAAACACATTTTTACTGATGACATGGAAACCTCTTGGTACGTAGATCAAATATAAAGTATATTCATACATGGGCCATTCCACCGAATTGGTTAAAAGTCAGAATTGGAAACATTTTGAAATGTGTGCTTTGTTTTCGATTCGACTCTTTTGAACGATTTTCCTCTCCCAAAATGAGTCACTATTGAAACATAGCAATACAC
>CM051001.1:6833215-6838215 GCA_027704905.1 Muraenolepis orangiensis | reverse complement strand
TCAATATTATTTTATCATCTGTGGTCCCCGGACACCAACGTGGTCATGAAAACCAACCACTCTACTTCACACACAACTCAATCAACCTTATGGATAGGTGTGTCTGTGTGTGTGTGTGTGTAGGGGGGGTATGTGTATATATTGAATTAGCTGGCAATCCTTATTTATAAAATAAAGTACAAATCTATAACTGCCCAACATAACCGTACCTAACCTGTCTGGACCGGCCTGCTGCCAAACGGGATGATGGCCAAGTATATTTATTTATTTATTTATTTTTATTAACAATCCCATGATAGCAATCCAACAATGTCCACAACGATTTACAAGTTCAGAGGGTGGAGGAAAACTCTGCTGGCGAGAGATCACAAGAAAAGCATATGCTAATGCAATCAATGATGTGTCGTTTGATCAATGAAGTCATCAATAAGGAAGTGACCCACAAAGCACTTCCTTTTCTACCCTCCCTTTACGGACGCTTCACGGGGTTGAAGTGAAATAGACGGGCTTTTCAAAAGGCCCCTCTCTTGACCTCTCCGACCCCATTACCGTCATAATAAACGCTTCTTCTTCTTCTTTTGCCAGAACAAAATTAAAATGTCTCCCTGTCGTGCGTGTGTTAACCCCCTTGGCGTAGAAGAGACACAGGCACCGTGATGGGGGCAGTGCTGAGGCGGTGGTTTTGGGGTGTTTTTCAGGGGGGTGAACCATTTGCATATCCGTGATGAAAGAAGAATGAGAATGTGACTTTCCCTTCAGAGCCCGCCCCTTTAACTCACCGCTCAGAGCCCGCCCCTTTAACTCACCGCTCAGAGCCCAAGCAGGGATCGGTGTGCTGTAGTGCAGCTCCACTCCACGAAAAGGTCAGAAGGAAGATTTTCAGATGAAATTAGAAAATGTATTCACTGTTCAAATGCTGCTACAGGTGGTGGGATAACGAACGGGGGACGGAAATTAATTGAATTTGAAACTGAATTTGTTTTACGGAATGCCTCCCAGTGCTCGGAAAACCAAAAGTTAGAGGTTTGTGCTCAAAGAAAGAAAGCCTAGATGACTGCAGGAGCCGAATGCCTCATAATAAGATATGTGTTATAATAATAATTAAAATTTAGCTATATTTCGTAATTGTTTTATTTGGTATTCATGTTTATGTATCAATTCTTATTTTGGTTACGTTTGTGTTGTGTGGGCCTAATTGTGTGCACTTTCACAGGTTTGGTCCAGTTTCGGGTGGTTAAACCGGTTAAACCGGTTAAAGTGGATTTACGTGAAGAAGTTTTTTTGTGGGTTTTTTTTTGGATTGTTTTGATTGTGTTAAAAGTTCTTCAAATATCATAGGATTATGTTTTGGAAGCAATTAGTTAGTTAGTTTTTGTTCTTGTTTTCGTGCAAACTAATGTTCAAACAGACATTTTTTTGGAAAAGACCTTGAGTCAACCAAAACTCTCGTCATCATCTTAAACCCTTACAGTTACTGCTACAGCTACGTACTCCTACATCGCCGTTTGGGGGATATTAGTATCTCCATTAGCAGCATTAGCAGTTAGCAGGAAACATCTTTTGATGTAGAATGGACCTAACGCGGGCTTTGCCCCTTGAGGCTTTGATTTTAATTGAGCTTTTAAAAAAAAAAAAAAAAGACTTCCAAAACATCCATTACCGAGTACTGATGAAATAAAATAAAAATAAAATAAAAAAGATCAGCCATGGAATGTGGATAACAGATCTTTAAGCATCAAAGTGCTGTTCCGATCTTTTGACGATCTCTTTATGGGGAATCCGCGGCAAATGAGTAACTCAAAAATGAATGGCTGGAGGCCATCAGTAAAAGGTCCGTGCTCATAATTAATCTGCACTCCACTGAACCTCGGGGGGGTGGGGGGGAGGGTGTCAGCCAAACCAGCTAAACATGTGACTTTGGTTCATTCATAAATGTACATTCATCCATGTCCCTCCCACCCCCTCACCCCCCACCCCGCTCAGTCCTGGTTAGGGTCCGGTCCTTATCGTGTTGGCATGGCTCTCTAAATTGCTTCTCATATCAGATGGTAGATGTTTGTTAAGGGGGGGGGGGAACTGAGGGACTGATGGTGGACTTCTTGGAGAGGTCTATAATGGAAAAGGGACTGGCTGTCGGCTGTCACCGCCGGCGACCCCGATGCTACACTGATGTGAACCTGTTAATTACCCGGGAATTTAAATAGCGCCGAGGGAGAGGACCGCCCTTCCCGGCCTGTCTCTGCTAACCCGGGCAGCGTCCCACAAAACGCTGGCTATCGCCATCCTCTTGTAACTCGGAACACTTGTGTCAAAGTGCCCTGGGAATGATTATTGGAAAAATAAAGGAGAGAGAGAGAGAGAGAGAGAGAGAGAGAGAGAGAGAGAGAGAGAGAGAGAGAGAGAGAGGAAGACGTTATAGACAAACAAACAAACACACACACACACACACACACACACATTGGTAGGATAGACATATACTGTATCTCAGTCCATCTTCACCCTATTTCTCTCTCTCTCTCTCTCTCTCTCTCTCTCTCTCTCTCTCTCTCTCTCTCTCTCTCTCTCTCTCTCTCTCTCTCTCTCTCTCTCTCACTCTCTCTCTCTCTCTATCTCTCTTCGCTATTCACACCTATGGAAGCGGTTTGGAAGCAGCTTGTCCAAACCAGCCCAGGCAGCAGCAGCAGTGGTTCCAGTGTAATCAGATCAGCAGCAGATGGCTCCTGTAAAGCAAACTCTCTGGTACTGACAGCCATGGTAATACAATTAAAAGTGTTTTAAGTGTGTATTTTCCATGCATGCCCTTAAAATGTTTTGAACCCGTCGCATGCGCCCCATGTGGTTGACCAGGGTACTGCGGTAAAGGGTCTACGGCGACCCGGACCATCCATCCAGGGCTTTTTATTGGCACAAGGCCTCCCCCAAAAAATGAAGATGGAGAGACAGGGCAGGGCGAGGTGTGTGAGAGAAAGTGAAAGCGAGGAGATAGTACAAACTAGGATGGATGTATGAATGTGTTTCTCCATCTTCCATGAAGCTGCTTTGAGTCAGCTCACTTTGAGTCCCCCCCCCCCCCTCCTCCTCTCTCCTGCAAAGGCTGAAGGGAACAACAGGTGCAAATCCGTCCGCCATATACTGCCATGCATTGTGATAGTGATGCAACTGCCCATATGGGGAGATCATTTGTAAGCCTAGGCGTGTGTCCCATTGTTAAACGTAGAACCACCCATGCCATAAAGGCACATGTACTTGCTGAACGTGCATTATTTGCCAAGGTCATCTATTATATATTACTGCGTCGCTTACCGTCTTTAATCTTATATTTGGCCTCAAAGTGTAACGGTCTCACCAAACTGCCTGTCAGTCTGTTCATTCATTGTGTGCATTACAACATATATTCCAAAAGTGCCTCCATTGCAGCTTCTGTGATTAAATGCAGCTTTTATGATATAGATGTTTCGGTCATTCATATTGCGGTATCAATATAAATGTGATGTATTGTCGTGCCCTACAGTACATTTTTCAACATCTTCTTCCATTTGTACTTTCAGCTGCAGCCCTGAAGATGAGAGGCAGAGGATGCAGGTTGGTATTCATCTGTTTCCTTCTGGGTCCGTCTTATAAGGCCACAAGGCAATCAGTGTTTCCCATTACTAAAGAAAGGAGAAACACCAGACCTCGATGGCTCTCTGGTCCTCCGCACTTCTCCCCTACCCTATCTCTCCTTCTTTCCTCTCTCTTCTCCAATCCTCTCTTCTTCTATCCTCCCCTCTTTCTACTCTTATTCACTATCTTCTACTACTCTCTCTTCTCCTATCCTCTCTTCTTCTCTCTCGTCTCCTACCTTCTCTCCTTCTATCCTCTCTCTTCTTCCATCCTCTCTCTTCTCCTACCCTCACTCTTCTCCTATTCTCTCTCTTCTCCTATCCTCTCTCTTCTCCTATCCTCTCGCTTCGTCCATCCTCTCTCTTCTCCTATCCTCTCTCTTCTCCTATCCTCTCTCTTCTCCTATTATTTCTCTTCTCCTATCCTCACACTTCTCCTATTCTCTCTCTTCTCCTATCCTCTCTCTTCTGCTATCCTCACTCTTCTCTTATCCTCTCTCCTTCCATCCTCCCCTCTTTCCACTTTTATACTCTCTTCTACTACTCTCTATTATATTCCACTCTCTCTTCTCCTATCCTCTCTCCTTCTCTCCTCCCCCTACTCCTATCCTCTATCGTCTCGACCTCCTTTCTCTTCTCCTATCATCACGCCTTCTCCTTACCTCCTCCCCTAACATCTCTCCTTCTACCTTATTGTCCTGTTTTATTTCCTCAGTCCTCCACTCCTGTTCTCCCACGCCACCTCCTCCGCTACCAACCTCATTCATAGATGATATCCTGATAGTTTAGTTTCAGCATGACTTCACTATGCTGCACATTAATGTTTTGGGGTGGGAATGCCTATTAAATATAATAAGATCGGTTACCCGTGGCTTTCCTTGTTCATTACACTCATCGGCGGTCTAACTGCATTAAGAAATTAAAGACAATATTCCAGCATATGTTCTCAAGTGAATGTGCGTATGCAGCAGCACGAATAGTCAAGCTACGAGATACAAGAAGATTTTTATTGCCATTTGGCAACAAGTACAATGGAACGCTTTTTCCCCATTCCCTCCCGCAGTATGAAATTATAAAACAATACTAAAATAATACTAAACACAATATGCAATTTAAAATATCCCAAAAATATAGAACAATATAAAAATAAGAAACAGAACAATAAAGTGACTAATAGTCAAGACATTACGCTACCGTTATGGCAAATAAACCGGTGGCTAAAAGTGGTTTTAAGGTTTGCGTATCGTGTCCCCGGGAGCCGATTGGAAATAAGTGAATCTCAATGCGTAGTCAAATAGCAGATAACAATATCACCCCCTACCCCCCGGGGTATGGGGATGATGTGTGTGTGTGTGTGTGTGAGTGTGTGTGTGTGTGAGAGCAGGTGTGTTGGGGGTC
>CM051001.1:6800715-6810715 GCA_027704905.1 Muraenolepis orangiensis | reverse complement strand
CCCCGCTGCGTCTCGGGGGGGGAAACTTTAAGACATGATTCTCATTGGCTGTCAGCGTTGTCACTCACACACAGAAATGTAGGTGTGAATCAGTAGGTGAATCGGTAGGTGTGATTCAGGTTCGAATAACACAGGTGAATCAGGTCTATTTCTATATTAGTCGCCGGTATATAATAACTAGACATCATTATGATGTAGTATTCGTATATTGTGTACACCATCCACCATCCACTTTATACAGTTTGTACTTTTTACCTATTTTTTTATTGTATTATTTTTATTTTTATAACTGCTGTCTGTTGTCGGGTATTGCACATACGATTTTCACCCATTGCTTATACTTTATACGTATAAGTTTGATGTGACAATAACTTGACTTGACTTGACTATATTTGTATTTTGATTATAATATTTATCACATAATACATTCCATAGACCGCTGAGCAATTGCTGTAAATCACTTTTTAAGTCAGCGCATTTGTTTCACCGCAGGTTTATTTTTCTATTGTCCACGGGTCCATAAGCACCCAAGTTCTTGTGCTAGCATGTCGATCAAGACCTCTTCCTGAAAACAAGACAGTTCTCGACACAGCTAAGCAACGCTGTGTCCCAGACTTTCTGTATGGAGAAGCTACCCCACCCCTAACTGCTCTGACAAGCTCGCTGCCGCTTTACATATCCCACGATGTGTGTGTGTGTGTGTGTGTGTGTGTGTCGGGTGAATGAGACATTAACTGTGATGCTCTTTGTTTGTGTGTGTGTGTGTGTGTGTGTGTGTGGGAGGGGGGGGGGGGGTCGCAGTGACTACCAAAACACAATGTATAAATGGAGTGCATTTTCCATTATTCCCAACTGTTGTATCTAAATCAAATTTATACGGAAAAATAGCCGCTGTGAATGCTTGTGAGAGAGCCACATATTCGGAAGGGAACTCACTTGCACTCAATTGCTATCGGCTAACTTTGCAAAGGGGCCAGTGTTACACAACGCCTCCTAATAAGAAGCATGTGACAGGAGGACAGCCGGCAGTTCTCCTAAGTGGAAGTCCATCAAATTGTCCATGCGGTCAGTCCAGAGAATACCGTTGTTCATAGCCATCTGCATCCTCCTTCACCACCCTTCATAAACCATCATACATCTCTCTCTTGCTGTCACAAACCATGAATATAATTTAGTGATACAGAGCTGGAAAGTCACCCACCGAATGCAGTAAAAAATAAAGAGTGTATTTCTTTTGTGCGACCCCCTGTGCTATACATTTAAAAAATATTGCTGTCTATCTTCTCCACTTTCGGAACGAGTACGATCGTGTCGTGGTGTGTATTGTGGCTCGTCCGTGGACTTTGACTACACCTGGCATTTCCTGAAATCAAAAAAGACGTGTGTCCTTCAGAATACGCTTAACGGGATCACAGGCAATTTACATTGAAGTTGAAATGATGCATATTATCTGGGAATGACTGGATTTGAACTTGTGCTGTGTCACTTGCCCATCAGTAAGAGGACACATTATGAAGTGGGTGTGAATGTATATTGACCAAAAATAATGAATGATTGGGATAATCTGGAGCATCACGGTCACCGCATAAAACATCCCGAGGTTGGCGCTTCAAAGTGTTGAATACTTATTTCCACAGTGGACCTTAACCTGAAACAACTACATCTTAAATGACATTTCACACACACTTCAAAGCATCTGTTTTAGACCTTTTTTCTCCTATCCAGTCCAGTTATGTAAACTGTATCTGTAGTATGGGTTTGATACATATCTATGACGCAAAGAGTTTCCCTTCTGAGTCTGGGTGATCGTTTAATAATGCCTTACTGTGTGGACCAGAGACATGATCGATTTTAAACTAATTGTTCACTGAGTTCACTGATTTACTCACATATCACGGATAACGTAAAACGTTATCCGAGCGAAACCTTTTCATCATTACAATTGTGCGCCAAATAACGTCGCTATATCTACAGTATGTGCTTATATCGAGTGGCCACTTTTGGGTGTCGATATGATATGTATTTGCGATTCTATAAACATTGCAATTATGATATGTGATATATGATTGTGCGATTTATATTTTGTGTGGTTTAACGTATGGTTTAACATTGCAGGTTCAGGTTCTACAGGCTTTTTAAATGAAGGTGGCCCAACAAAAGTTTGTTATACTCATCTTGGTCATATGCTGCACATCAATGGACGCTGCATTCAATATTATATTGGTTAAATTGTGCATTTTCTAAAGACAAATATAATCCATAGATACAATTATGTATGATAGTTGGTTATTCTTTTCACGTATTGAATCCCACTTGTTGGAAACAATTGTATAATACAAATAACAAAGGAACAATGTCAGTGATGTAAAAGAGCATTAATGATCAGAGAGGGATGAGAAAGTCAAAGGAACAGATTATAAAGATAACAGAACATATCTCATGAAGCTGCCTCACACCCAACGGTGCATTCAACTCCCCTGAAGCTAGAGGGCGGCAGGCTGGCTCAGTCTGTTGGCACTTTGGTGGGGCTTGGGAACCGGAAGGTTGCCTGCTCAAGTCCCCGAAACACCTGGACACTGCCGAGGTGCCCTTCAGCAAGGCACCAGACCCCTACCCTGCTCCCCATATATATACTGTATATAAATGAGCTGCCCACTGCTCCTAATACTAGGATGGGTTAAATGCAGAGAAACACATTTCACTGTGTGTGTGTGTGTGTGTGTGTGTGTGTGTGTGTGTGTGTGTGTGTGTGTGTGTGTGTGTGTGTGTGTGTGTGTGTGTGTGTGTGTGTGTGGGTGTGTGTGTAGTACGTATGTGACCAACAAAGAGGATTCAATCCTCCAGATTTAGATTTAGAGCAAATTAACAGCAATAACTAATAAAAAAGGTATTTATATCTCATATCCCACCACTGAAAGCCAGTAGACATCAAGGCATTGAATGAACCCCAGTGCATTCGGTGCCATGCATGTCGATGGTTATCTTGAGAACAAGAACTGCTCTATTTTTATGTTTGCGTACCTCAGCGTTATGCTATTGTCTACTTCAACAAATGTACTCCTTGTAAGTCGCTTCGGATAAAAGCGTCTGCCAAATATCCTAAATGTAAATGTAAGACACTTAGCCACATCCCCCATGGAATCTAGAGGCGTGAGACGTCCTCCGGTGATCTCCATCCTCACGCCACGGGCAGCATGATGAGTACAAAGTCGCCCAAACATTTGCACGAATTGGCGGAGTAACATTAAAAGCACTTAATGAATAAATCATCTCTACTTCATCAGAAATATCAACTTGTATTTATCTGTTAACGTACGTTATCAGACGTTGCTGCCTGTTTACCGTGCGGAGGTGGAGGAGGAAGAGCATCTCAAGCCAAAACCCTTCCTTTACTTTTTTTTGTCAACGGGACATTTTTAAAACGACTTGGGTTTGGGGAATAATGGGCGTTTGTAAAGAGTCATGTCTGGATCTTACCACATCAATTTCCAAATAGCCGGCCTGCCGACCCTGAACATATACTGTGTATATACTGTATATAGGCGATTTTACATCATGTGTGCAAAGATAAACAATTCTAAATTCACTTTTGCATAGGCAGCATAAACAGCACTGAAAACAGCATGCACCGCAAACCTGTCTGCACAGCTGCACGTGTGCATAGCACACACACGCCTAGGATACTGGCAGGGTGTCACAGCCGCCAAGCTGGTATATCATTACTGTCCAACAAGGTTTGCCTAGCTTTGGGTGGTGGGCGTTACCCTAATAGGGCCAAGCCTTTGTACCTCAAGACTGACAGACAAGCAGTCTGGACCGGGCATGCTATGGAAGTGTGGACAATACAATAAACAGCCCCACATACCATCTGCAGTCATTGTTCACGCATTGCTTTCCAACATTAAATATATTTGCAAATGTGCACAGTATACACAGTATAGTACTCACATCTCTATTTCAGCTAAATTAAGTCATTAGGTCAATCTTATCGAATGGCAGCCTAGACTGCCATTATGATGCAACTTCGTACAACTTTAAAAAACAATTGTTTTATGCTCGAAATAATGGCATCTATGCATTGAGGAGATATTATGGACCAAGATACCAGATTGAAGATATTTACTGGTCATTTGTAACAAGTACATTGGAATGCTTACTCCCCATTCGCCCCCACAGTATTCATCTCCAAAACAATACCATAAAAATAATATCTACAATAAAAATGAACACAAAAAGAACAACAAAGTGTCTGATGGATGATATGTACATGTATGTATGTGTATGTGTTGTATGTGTTTGTGTATGTGTGTGTACATGTATGTATGTGTATGTGTTGTATGTGTTTGTGTATGTGTGTGTACATGTATGTATGTGTATGTGTTGTATGTGTTTGTGTATGTGTGTGTACATGTATGTATGTGTATGTGTTGTATGTGTTTGTGTATGTGTATGTAAAAATGTTTAAAAGCATTTAAAGTGCCAGTAGTGCAGCAGCATCATGACTACAGTGCAGTAACTATGATGAGTCCAGAAAGTCCAGCAACGTATGTAAGTGTAATAGTAATGACAATGTTATGAAAGTGGCGGCACTCCTAGCAGTTCAGTAGGCGCACTGCCTGTAGATAAAAACTATCCTTGAACCT
The DNA here is from genome assembly GCA_027704905.1 of Muraenolepis orangiensis. NCBI lineage: Eukaryota > Metazoa > Chordata > Actinopteri > Gadiformes > Muraenolepididae > Muraenolepis > Muraenolepis orangiensis. The sequence goes on along the minus strand of CM051001.1, from coordinate 6,806,072 downwards.
GATAGTCCTTGTACGGATGCTGCGTAACCGGCAACCGGACTGTAGGGGGGGAGAAGAGATGGAGCCCAGGGTGGTTGTGGTCCTTAGTGATGGAGATTGCCTTCTACCAACACCTGGTCTTAAAGATCTCCTCAATGCATGGAAGTGCACACCCGATGATCTTCTCTGCCGTCCTCACGACCCTCTGGATGTCTTTCTTGTCCTGTGCAGTGGTGTTGCCGTACCACACAGTGACGCCACTCGGCAGGACGCTCTCTACGGTGCCACGGTACAAGTTCACTAGCCACCGTTGGCCTCTTCCACTTTTTTGTTGAGGCACCGCAGGGCATAGAGGCGCTGGTGTGCCTTTTTCAGCATGACCTCCGAGTGGCGGGTCCACGCCAGGTCGTCGGAAATCTGCAGCCCCAAGAAAAATAAAAAGTCAACTAAGTAAACTAAATAAACTGCGGGAGCTTGTACAGACACAGCTGCTCTCCTCCAGCGCCCCGCTCACAACTGAGACACAGATGACCAGATGTCGGAGGAAGGCCATCTCCATCACAAAGGGACCGCAACCACCCTGGGCACCATCTCTTCTCCCCCTACCTTCCGGTCTCCGGTTCTGCAGCATCCGTAAGGATTACCAGGTTCAAGGTAGGGCGCCTACCTGCTAGGAGTGCTGCCACTATCATAACAATGTCATCCATATTACAATACACTATCAAACTTTGCTTGACTTTCTGAACCCATTACAGTTACTGCACTGTTTTGCACTGTACTGCACTGTGTTGATGATGCTGCTGCACTACTGGCACTTTAAAATGCTTTTATATGCTTTATGCACAAATCAACACATGTAAATATCACCCATCAATTTATTATTTTTTTTGTCATTTTTATTGTGTATAGTATTTTTATAGTATTGTGTTTTAGAAATTCATCGTGAGGGAGGGAATGGGGAGGGAGCGTTCCATTGTACTCGTTACATATGGCAATTAAAAGTCTTGATCTTGAATCTTGAATTGAATATACTATATGCAGTCGAGGAACAGCGTATGTCAGTAAGCAGCTGGCCAACTATAAAGCAAATGTATAATGTATACATGTAAGTAAGCAAACCAGAACAAAACCCATGTTGTAAGGCAATGGTCACGAATACAAAGTGCAAGTGTAGAGACAAAATCCTTTTCTTTGAATGTAATCGACTTGCAAGAACACAATATACTGTGTGATACACTCACTTAAAACAAACCATGTGAAACTAGTCCTGATTAAACTCCATAGAACTTATTTCTTATATGAATATATATATATATATATATATTCAGTATGTATATTTATTTATTTATATTATAAATAAGTGCAATGTGTGTGTATGTGTGTGTGTGTGTGTGTGTGTGAAACATATTCCAGCAGAAATACCAGCTTTTGATATATTCAATAAACTGACACCTGTGAGTAAACTGAACGGAGCAATGGAAAAAGACACATTTATTTGCGTGGGGATGATGCTAATGCAGTAGTTCTTCATTACGGGGTGGCTGAGGTGGAAGGAGGCTGATCAGGTCATAAATGACCTTGTAGGAGTGCATGTTTTAATTCCAAAAAATATAGAAAATGAGTTGCCAGAGCAAGGCCTGGAGGGGGTTGACTCTGTGGCTACGGTCCCTGGCGGCCAGCCCAGTCGGATAATATACAGTATGTCAAGCCCGTATTTGGCAATGTTTTTTTTTTTTATGTTAGCGTTTCCATATTTGGACGTTTGAGGTTAAGGTGAGGGCTTATGGCAGTTCATCAAAGGAGGGCAATGGGGGAAAAAGAGAGAAAATATGAGGAAAAGGTTAGAAGGATACGGCTGCAACTAGCTACTTTAACAGTGCCATCCTATAGGCATCCACACAGTATCCAGACATATTGTGTGTGAATGTGCAGAACTTTGGAATTTTTATCTTTTGTGTCGATTATTATATGGTTTAACTTTGGGGTTTGGTTTCCACAGGCCATTGTTTTGAATGACCGTGGCGGATCAGAAAATGAACAGCGCCTCTTCATATTCAAGCACAGGTCTCACTCCAAGGTTCTTGGAGATAATTTGGCAGCCCTGTGCACCAGCCAAACCAAGGCTTCTCCAGAGCGCCGTGTCGGGCTCAATGGGAAGCAAGCGTTCCAGAACTTTCTACCACATGATATGGACTCCTCCGTGTCGACGGACCGGGGACCTCTGACTACAGTCTTGACGGACCGAGACCACGTCAACACATCCATTTGACTTTCGTGCCATTCCGCTTCTCTTTCTCTCTACTTCGGCCTCTGCCTCTGATCCTGTTCCACTAACAGCAAGACATATGGCGATATAAGCAGGGAAATATTCAAATGCACATACATGCAGTTGCACTGCTGCTGTGTATGCAACCAAAGGGAGAGAATCACATACAAAACACACACGCCGAATGGGATAAGCCGTTAATCACTCCCTCAGCGCGTTGGTTTTCCAGGGGGGCGGGATAGCTCTGTCTGTGGGTACTTGGCTTGGGAACCGGAAGGTCGCCGGTTCAAGTTCCTGAAACACCCGGTTCACTGCCGAGGTACCCCTTGAGCAAGGCACCAGACCCCTACACTCCTCCCTGGCTTCTGTATATAACAGAGCTGTCCACTGCTCCTAGGATGGGGTAATTGCAGAGAAACCCATTTCACTGTGTGTGTATATGTATGCGACCAATAAAGGAGGATACCATCCTCCAGATATAGATTTAGATTTAGATTTGTACAAGATAAAACATTTCAACAACAACGGGTGGAATATCCATACAAAATATAACACACAAACGGTGGGGGGGAAAAAACTAAGTGGCAGTAGCACGGGGAGTCCTGATATTCAAATGTCCCGGTGCACACTTAGACACTCTGTGGACGCTGACATTTAAAACCCACCTTTGCGGCAGGCTTCACCCTGCATCTCAAGTGGCCAGCATGAAAGGATAAAGAGCTAACGGGCGATAGACCCGAGTGCCAGCTTTCATATCGACACATTGATTCACAACCACATGCTCTTGTTGTGGGCAGTGGAAGTGTGCAGAAACGAGGAGGGGGGGGTGGTGGAGGTGGGGGGGTTACAATGTGGAACCCTGGTTGCACCCTGAGGCGCGCCTGGGTGCCCCGAGGCTTCTGCTAAGTAGTTGCCCCCGAAGGCCCTTGCTAAGTGGCTTGGTTAATGAGGGACGCCTGTAGTGCGCTTTAAGAGAATCAAATGACTTCCGAGTCCGGCTCGTGGTCACGTGACTTGGCTTCCTCAGATTCCAGGCTTGCCCGGAATAAAATACATGAAGCACAATGACACTGGGTCAGACGTCCAAGAGTGGATCGTTAAGAATATATTTATTCTCCCCTTTATTCAAATCAGATAGTCAACCTCCACTGCACACCTCGGCTCACACACACACACACACACACACACAGACACACGGACAGCTTATCAATCCATGCACAACACAGAACATAAGATATCTACCAGCACAGACACACTCAGACACGGAAGAATAAAACTGCGAAACGCAAGAGAGAGACTGAGACTCTGACAACTGCCACCATTTGTGTCTGACACTTGGGTTCACGCCGCTTTCCAGAGCTGTGGTAGATAGAGGTGGCTGCAGAATGCATCAGTGTGTCCAACTGAAGGGGGCTGGGGTGACTGCAGGCAGGCAGCTGCAACACGCTCCTTCTTTACCCGCAGGCTTCACTGGGCATTATAGTCCTTGGCTGTCCCTTGGTACTGTATCTGTACCCACTGTAGAGTATACAATGCACCGCCTTGTTTGCATTTGCCGGTGGACTCCAGCGTGGCTGCAGGTCCGACTTAAGCAAGTGCCACGTATGACACATGAAGGTATACACATAAATGTCTCACTATATTTATTTAGCACCTTTTCGTGCAAACACGCAGCCCAAAGTGCTGAAATTAGCTAAATTGAAACACAGAAAACAATTCTAAATGAATAAATAACATTTGGCTGAAAATGGTATTTCAAAAAACAAAGAAAACAAGGAAATCACCAGGGATTCGAAATAATGTAAAACCCAATGATTAGAACTTTGGAACTAACCTATAACAACTATAACATGCTAAAACATTACTCCAAATAAAAAGCCAGATTAAAAATATTGGTCGATTTATTTCCTTTTAGACAGAGAGATTGTGTTTCTAATATCCAGAGGCAGTGAGCTCCACATTTCAGGGGCATTAAAACAGAAGGCACTTTCATCTTTTCTTTTTATGGGACACATAAGGAACATTTAGAAGAAAGGCGGTGGCGGATCTGGCTGAGATATAACATTAAATAAAACCTCTGATAGAGGGAAGAGCAAGGTCTTTATAGACAAGTAGAATAACTTTCAAATCAAATCTAAACTAATCAGGTAGCCAGTGCAGGGTCTTAAGCAGTGAGGTCCCCTTTCTTTGTTTGAATTAAGACTCTGCTTCAGGTTAGACTTGGATTTAGTTAATGCAGCACAATTACCTAAATCGAAAATGTGATAAACTATCGAAAACTATAACCAGTTAGTCAACTCCATAGATAAACCATGTAATTGCACTCCAATTGTAATTGCAAACCACGTAAATCGAACTCCTATTAATCCATAGATATAATGGATGACATACTATTAACATTTGTTCCATCACTTCATTTGTGCTAATTCATAAATACAATAAAACTAAATATGTCCCCGGACCCACTCATAATCTCAACTCCAACATATCTAGTACACAGGCCCTGTTATCCTTATTTGGTCATCATTTAATTATTAGCCAGCAGCTTATCATGAATATCTAAAACGTTAATGTCATGAAGGTCCAGGAGGAGTCGCTCTGCAACATAACCTTGCCCAGGTCTACGTGAAAACAAAATCATGAGTACCACAACACATTCAATCAGCGCCGTCCACAGTGGAGCCCTATCAACCAAAATTTGCCCAATTTGTCAGAAAGTCATTATTTCCAAATGCAATCTAAAACAGCAATCTCAAACCGATTAACTTTACAAAATTAGACGGAAAGCTTTTGGCGAAGCTTTGCTTTGTTCAAAAATATAAAACATAAATACACTGCAAAGCGATTAGAACGAGGGCGAAGGATAAAGGCAGAGGAGAGAGTTTGTGATAAGGTCCTTGTTTGATTTGGACTGAACCCCAGATGTGGCTGATGCTTCTGTCAGTTTTACTTCCAGTTTATTTTGTGTTTGCTAAAGCAATGAGGCCATTTGGAATTCACAACTCTGCACGATAGTTCAAACGACGGCGGTCAGTTTGGGGCCACACCGTTCACACATGTGTTGTTGATAGAGACACAGAAGGCATCCAATGAACACACGTCACAACTTTGG
>CM051001.1:6790715-6795715 GCA_027704905.1 Muraenolepis orangiensis | reverse complement strand
AAGATCAGCCCAGTCTCAGAGTGAGAACACACTAGGCTGGTCTCCCAGATTGCCAGGTCTAAGGTCAGGGATTTAAGATTCAAGATTCCAGATTATTTAATGTTGCCCTGTGTAGTACACGTACAAGTACACGTACAAACAACAAGTATTCCCTCCCGCAGTGTGAATTACTAAAATAAAATACAAAACACAATAAAAAATGAACATAAAATATGTGAAATTGTGCAAAAAGCATTTAAAGCCTTTTAAAGTGCCAGTAGTGCAGCATCATCATGAATTCAGTGCATTACAGTGCAGAACAGTGCAGTAACTGTAATGAGTCCATAAAGTCCAGCAAAGTATGACAGTGTAATGTTAATGACAATGTTATGATAGTGGCGGCACTCCTAGCAGTTCAGTAGGCGCACTGCCAGTGGATGAAAACAATCCTCGAACCTCCCACATTCTGAATCTCTACAACAATATTATACACTATACAGATACTATGCAATACTATGCAATAAACAACACTATATACTATATATTATACTATATACTGTCAACAACACTATACTGTAACAACACAATAGGATCAACACAATCGAAAAAGAACAATAAGAACAATCAAGTAATGCAATGGATCAGCTCACAGTTTGAATGTTTGAGAGACCGGTCATCGTCTACCAGGACCGTGTGTGTGTGGTCCACGGTCAGTTTCCATCATATTCTTCGCCTATACAATGAGAGATATCGTGTTGTTGTTGTGGTGGTTGTTGTTTTAAAGTTGAACAAAACAAGAAAACCCAGAAAAACGATTTGTGGCGTGGCTGCCTGGCACTACGGGTCCAGGGGCCGCCGCTTAAGGAGGAGTAACTGACAGCAACCTTGGAGGAAGACGGGACCAGAACAGATTGTCAGGCGGAGGGGGTGGGGGTGGGTGGGGTTAGTTTTGATCAAGGGGCTGAGAATTGGGATGAATGACTGCTGGAAGACTGCGGGGACTAGTGCACATTGAGTCTGCTGCACACACTGGGGTGTCTCGTTGTCACTTGGCTCAATATCAGTGAGAGACAGAGAAAAGGCTGTGGCTGCAAGTTCCAAACAGGAAAGGAACGGGAATGGAAAATACAGCATTGTGGTGTTTTTTTTGCACGGCGGCTCAATGGCATTAATGTTAAATGATCTGGGCTTTCTTGCTCAGGTCATTTGAGAACATACTGTATGTATGATCGTACAGAACAGCTTGGCAACATGATTAACCTGACTGCACTGTCAGAGTTTTCAACATTTTAATGTGGGCAAAACTAAATCCTTTAAATCTGAAAAACGTCATAACCAAGTGACAAACCTCTGAAATGGAAATAAAGATTCAATATTTAATATTAGTATTTTCCATTCACGTTCCAACACGTTCAATGAAATGCTTACTCCCCATTCCCTCCCGCTGTGTACATTTCTAAAACAAAGTACTATAAAAATACTATACACAATAATAAATTAAAATAAGATTAACAATAAAGTGACTGATGATATGTACATGTGTGGAATTGTGCAACAAGCATTCAAAAGCCTTTTAAAGTGCCAGTAGTGCAGCAGCATCATGAATACAGTGCAGTACAGTGCAGCAACTGAAATGAGTCCAGCAAGTCCAGCAAAGTATGACATTGTAATGTTATTGACAATGTTATTATAGTGGCAGCACTCCTAGCAGTTCAGTAGGCACACTGCCTGTGGATAAAAACTGTCCTTAAACCTGGTAGTCCTTGTACAGATGCTGCACAACCGGCAACAGGACGATAGGGGGGAGAAGATATGGTGCCCAGGGTGGTTGCTCATTGTGATCGTGATGGCCTTCTTTCGACATCTGGTCATAAAGGTAATGAAATGCATGGAAGTGCACACCCTTCTCTGTCGTCCTCACGACCCTCTGGATGTCTTTCTTGTCCCGTGCCGTGGTGTTGCCGTACCACACGGTGACGCCACCCGTCAGGACGCTCTCTACGGGGCCACTGTAGAAGTTCACTTGCCACTGTTGGCCTCTTCTGCTTTCCCTGAGGCACCGCAGGGCAAAGAGGCACTGGCATGCCTTCTTCAGCATGACCTCTGCATGACCTAAACTATTAGAGACAAGGTTAAAGGTCACAGATTATAAATTTTTTCCAGAATTGTGTCAACTTCAGAATCACCAACACATTATAATAACGGCAAGTTGCTGTAAAAGTAGATTTTTCAGAGCATATTCATATATCTTACATTTTCTGAATCTGACCATCATACACTCATGAATATTTCACTCAATCAACCTAAAAATGAAAGTGTATTGACAATTAATTATTTATAATAGTAGTGGTACTAGTAGTAGTAGTAGCAGCAGCAGCAGTAGCAGTAGTATGGGTAGTAGTACTAGTAGTAGTAGTAGTAGTGGTGGCAGTAATAGTATAGTAGTAATAGTAGTAGTAGCAGTAGTAGTAGCAGTAGTAGGGGTATTAGTAGTAGTAGTAGTAGTAGTAGTGGTGGCAGTAATAGTATAGTAGTAATAGTAGTAGTAGTAGTAGTAGTAGTAGTAGTAGTAGTGTAGTATAGTACCAGTAGTAGAGGTGATAGTAGCAGTAGCAGTAGCAGTAGCAGTAGTTATAGTGGTAGTAGTAGTAGTAGTAGTAGTAGTAGTAGTAGTAGTTGGAGTGATAGTAGTAGTAGTAGTAGTAGTAGCAGTAGTAGTAGTATAGTATTAGTAGTGGTAGTAGTAGTAAAAGTAGTAGTAGTAGTAGTAGTATGAGTTTGTAGAGGTAGATTGTAGAGGTAGTAGAAGTATGAGTGATAGTAGTAGTAGTAGTAAGAGTAGAAGTAGTATGAGTGATTGTAGTTGTAGTAGTAGTAGTAGCAGTAGTAGTAGTAGTAGTAGTTGTGTAGTAGTAGTAGTAGTAGTAGTAGTAGTAGTAGTTGGAGTGGTAGAAGGAGTGGTAGTAGTAGTAGTAGCAGTAGTAGTATAGTATTAGTAGTGATAGTAGTGATTGTGTTAGTAGCAGTAGTATAAGTAGTATAGTTTAAATATTAAGTATAGTTGAAATATTAGTAGTAGCGGTACACTATACGTGCTTCATTCTGGTCTAATGTGTCCATTAGTCTCTTATGTAGGAGTGTATTGTGGGGCAACTAGTTAAAGTCCTGATGGCAGTCCTGATGGTGGGATGCTGTGTCTGCTCTATCTATGGCAAATATCCCATAACCAGCTGATTAACAGAACCCTAACTAGTAATTGAGGAACTGCACACGTATGTGATGGTCAGACACAGGTGCATCACACCATGCATGTCTGGATATAAACTCTCCCTTTTGCAGTTTCACATAGCCATCTTGTGAAGATCCACACAATACTCAATAGCTTTTATGTGCTGGACTCAAAAAGAGAATGAAATCCATTTGCTACGGGGGAGTTTCAGAGTTTGCAGTCCTGTATTATTTTTGGAGTCATTTTCCTTCCGAGCCTTTGAGTACTCTAGATGTTCGATCGGTTCACCACAAGTTCAACACCTAAATGTTTTCCATCCATATTTCAGACCAATTGAATGGCAGTCTGGTCAATGTACTGGCTCAGGCACTTAGGTACCATCAGGTAGGTGGTTTTCGGGTTTGAATTAGATGACTACAGTGTCAAACGTGTGCAGATTAGCCATTGGTAAGAACACGCTCCGGGGTTATGAATAACAGAAGCTATCTTTGCTTCACATACTTGCTTTTTTGCTTTGCGCAAATACTGCTCCTATTCCACCAAACAACCTACTTACTCATGCAATGATGCCAGCAGGCAGCACAGTCACTCACACAACAAGTTTATATACAGAGGCACAGCAAAACACATGCACTCCCGTCTTCCAAGCTGACAGAATCACACATGTGCCCACACAGAAGCAATTTTTTAAAAATCTATTCAGTGACGGACACTTACAAAAAAATCGAGGCACTGGGTCTTTGTTTTCCTGCATTCGAAAAAATAGAGAAGATGAAGTGAGTCGGCCTGAGGGAGAGATAGAGAGACTTCTGCAGAACAGTACAGTCTTCTATGGTCTCCCAGGAGATGGACTGAAAGCAAGAAGGAAAGAGAGAGAGAGAGAGAGAGAGAGAGAGAGAGAGAGAGAGGAGAGAGAGAGAGAGGAGAGAGAGAGAGAGAGAGAGGAGAGAGGAGAGAGAGAGAGAGGAGAGAGACGAGAGAGAGCGCGATAAAGAGAGACAATGAAGCGCATAATGTGTTGGTAACTTATCATCAAAGCCAAAATAATATGATGGGGAAATGGGGAGGCTTTTTTGATATCGTTATTGGGACATTCTTCTCTTTTCTGCCTTCTATCTTTCCATCCGTTTAAGGCGACTCTCTGCAGTCACGGTATCTAAGGAGTCTGAATTACTGTTCATTCATATTTAGATGATTATTGAACCAAATGTCTTCTCTACAATAATACACACGAATACAGCATTAATAATGTACATTTTTACTGTACCTGCCGTATATATTTAATTTAATTTGAATTAACTGTTGATATAACTGCATATCCCTGCTCACTGCCTGCTGTATTTACATTTATATATATTTATCCTGTTTTTCATAATTGCATACCCCTGATCACTACCTGTTAAATACTTATACTTACTTACCTGTATATATATATATATATATATATATATATATATATATATACCTATTATTATGCTCATATCCTACACATACTCTATAAGTCATCGTATAACTGTTTTTATACCTAGTAGACTGTCTTTTAGCCTAAATGATATATAACATGCACTTCACTGCAACATTTGCACTCTGGTTATATGATAAATTATTTTCGCTGTACTGTACTTGTGCTGTGAAATGACAATACATTAGAGTCTAATCTAATGACAGCAATACTTCCCATGTCTGATGTGTAGGCCCTGCCTGGTGAAGGAGCTACCCAGCTCCCTACCAAACACATCCACCTGCTCCCTGTCTTCAGAGGAAGGAGGGGCACGCCTGGCTGAACTGTACA
>CM051001.1:6768215-6785715 GCA_027704905.1 Muraenolepis orangiensis | reverse complement strand
AGGGCCCTCTAGTTAAATATTATTGTTCATCCTATTTGAGGGGAATACAATCGTGATGTTATTGTGATATTCTTATACACAATTCTGTTGCCTACCCAAATGTGGTTTAAAAATACCTCAAAAGATACCTTGCAAAAAATTCCACAAATCATTTTGATTGTGTTACGTGTGGTTTTGCCACATCGTAAGAGATATCGTTATCGGGGGAAAAAAACCCTCCTTGATGATTATCGTTGTTATTACCTGAGTGGTAAAATAATCCACACAGACTTTAAATCCATTTGATGGTCTTTACTCAACTACTCAGTCGTTGAACGCTCAACAGTACACAGTACAGTCGGAAAACACACGTGAATAAGGGGATCCAGCTTCTACCGGTAGGTACACAGACGTCACAGAACAAAGATTCCTTAGGTGCTGCAAACATAGCGGTATAATCACAATAAACAACACTTCTCACCCCTTTTGGTCATCTCAGTTTCCATTTGTACTTCTTAAATGTAGAATTACGATATTGCGATAACAACAATTGTGATATTAATTGCAACCATATCATCATCATCCCTAGTTTGTATTAGTTCTGAACTTTGTCAAATTAGAAGGTCATCTCCATCACAAATGACCACAACCACCCTGGGCTCCATCTCTTCTCCCCCCTACCGTCTGGTCGCCGGTTGCGCAGCATCCGTACAGCAAGGACTACCAGGTTTAAGGATAGTTTGTATCCACAGGCAGTGACCTACTGAACTGCTAGGAGTGCTGCCGCTATCATGACATTGTCATTAACATTACACTATCATACTTTACTGGACTTTCTGGACTCATTACAGTTACTGTACTGTACTGTACTGTACTGCACTTTAAAATGCATGTACACATGTACATATTATCCATCAGTCATTTAATTGTGTATAGTATTTTATATAGTATTGTGTTTTTCTAAATTCATACTGCGGGGGGAAATGGGGAGTAATCGGGCCATTGTTCCACTGTCAGCGGGGGGGAGGCACTAACTCCTGTACAGGGGGTCCCATGCCCAGAGAGAGTGCTGTGAGGCCCTGGCTGACAATATGCAGGAGGCGGCGTGGGGGGGGGGGGGGGGGGGGGGGGCCCTGCACGGGACACCAATTCATTGCAGGGTTACGGTGATAAAGCACTTTAAAAAATGAATTGGACTTGGCTTAGCTCCACTTATCTCCCCAAAGCCCCTCGTCTGCGCTGCGGTCCATCCCTTTAAATTCTGCCATATTTCACAACGGCCGAAGCCTACTACCGCCTGCTGCAGCTGTTGGTGTTTTCACACGCACGGACCAACAAAAATATATATTTAAACACACAATTCAGTTTGACTTTAGTAAATCAGGTTTATTTGTATTGCGCTTCATCATAATTTCAGTCTGTTTTAAAGGGCATGAGGGAGAAGGGGGGGGGGGGGGGGGGGGGCAATGATGCGTTTATGACGTCCCTTAAGGGGACCATTGTGAGGGGTCTTGATGGATCTGAGGTCAGCAGATGAAGGTGAAAGTAACGCAACAAAGCACTGAGCTTAGACCTGCTGTAAGAACCTCATTCCTCACAGGTGCTCACACACACACTGTACAGTCACACACGCACAATGCGTTTCGTTTTTTTTCTGTTCAGGCCCATTTATCATTATTTCCTTAATGCAAACTATACAATTAAATTCTCAGACACTCACATCAATTATTGATGTGATTGTTATAAGATTCTTGATTATTATAAGACCGTTTGGGAGCGATGGCGGTTCCTCTTTGCGGAAGAGTATTGTTTATCCAGTTGAAGGCTGGCTGTGTACGTTAGTGCCCAGCAGTGTGTCCACTTAACCAAAGTGAAACGCTGATATGACTTGGCTCCATTAAGGGCAAAGGTTCCATCAAGGATTCACCTGAACTGCGGATGAAGGCATTCCTCGCCGCATTCCGGCACTCATTCAATCCTTTCTTCATTCATTCATTCATCCATTCATTCATCTGATGGGGCCAAACGGAAGGGCTGCAGTACTGATGCCAGATAGGTTCAGCGGGCTGCTGCCGACCTGGCAGGAATGCAACATAGTCGGGCAACCCATTAACAAATTACAAATGGTGGCTTTTATCCATTATTATTCTGTGTCCACTATTTTTCTTTAGTTGCTGTGTGTGTGTGTATGTGTGTGTGTGTGTGTGTGTGTGTGTGTGTGTGTGTGTGTGTAAGTGTAAGTGTAGTGTAGTGTAGTGTAAGTGTAAGTGTAAGTGTAAGTGTGCACGTGCACCTGTATGTGTGCACGCTTACGAACACACACACACACACACACACACACACACACACACACACACACACACACACACACACACACACACACACACACACACCAAGGCTGGGTCTCTCTCACGCCTGTATTGGGATTGATTAGTCGTTGATTAACCCAAAGATCAGCCTATTTTGGAGCTTTGGGGAAGAAGGGGGGGAGGGGGGGGGGGGTGTTCCCCGACAAGATGGATGCGTGAGGGGAAAGTTCAGAGACCGGCTCTAATGGGCCCACAAATTAATTAGATGATGTTAATTGGAGGGAACTGCAGAGTGCAACGTCTACGTCTAGGCCAGCGGGCCTCCTTATGTTGGCCCTATAGGAGCAGGGATTACATCAGACGGGACGGGGGGCGGGGGGGGGGGGGGGGGGGGGTTAAGGGTTCCTGGTTCCACGTGGACACGGGCCAGGTGTGCTCTGCTGTCTAAAGCCATGAGGCAGGCCACCCCGGGTCTGCATTCAATTGCACATAATGGGCGATAACAGTATACTGTAGCTAGGATTTATCCCTGCTTAACAAGGTCCCTCTCTGTCCTCTGGCTTACACAAAAACACACAATCACCATGTCTTTATCAAGCCTATGTGTGGAGCGGTTCTCTTTGTGTTGTCGAGCAGTAAATATTAGTGCTAATATCAATATAATAGTGTCAATATCAACGCGTTCATCACACATCATTCGGGAGGATGAAGATGAGGAAGAACAAAGGAAGTGAAGGGGTTCAGATGAGAACAATGATGTGTGTGTGTGTGTGTGTGTGTGTGTGTGTGTGTGTGTGTGTGTGTGTGTGTGTGTGTGTGTGTGTGTGTGTGTGTGTGTGTGTGTGTGTACACACACACACACACACGGTTGGGACTTGGCTTGGGAATCGAAAGGTCGCCAGTTCGAGTCCCCGAAACACCTGGGCACTGCTGAGGTGCCCTTAAGCAAGGCACCAGACCCCTACGCTGCTCCTCTCCGGGCGATGTGTATAACATAGCTGATACCCACTGCTCCTAATACTAGGATGGGTTAAATGCAGAGGAACACATTTCACTGTGTGTGTGTACATGTATGTGACCAAGAAAGAGGATTAAATCTTCCAGATTTAGATTTAGGCACACACACACACACACACACACACACACACACACACACACACACACACACACGCACGCACGTACACACACACACACACACGCACACACACACACACACACGCACGCGCACGCACGCACGCACGCACACACACAGCACGCACGCACGCACGCACGCACGCACGCACGCACACGCACACACACACACACACATACATACCAGGACACAGGACACTCATGGGTGAGAAGAGGTGAAACTGTGAGACTTGAGTCTTGTTCAATGACAATAGATTTTCCAATTGCAGGATTGAGAGACAGTAACAGAGTGTATTGTGGCTTCATTAGGTTTGTCAAAAGCTTTTAAGACAGATATTGACCCGGTCATTAGCTGGGAAACCCGGTCCCCCCCCCCCCCCCCCCCCCCCCCCTCTCTCTCTCTCTCTCGTCTCTCTCTCTCTCTCTCTCTCTCTCTCTCTCTCTCTCTCTCTCTCTCTCTCTCTCTCTCTCTCTCAACACCAGAGCACCCAACACCAGAGCACCAAACACCAGAGCACCCAACACCAGAGCACCCAACACCAGATTGGTGTCGACCCCTATTGACTCTCTGCCAAGGCCACCCTTCTGAAGAAACCAACACTTGACCCCTCTAAAGTGAAGCACTACAGGTTTCCCTTTTGTTCAACGTGCAGTCTTTAACCAATGGTCCTTGTACCTCCACCAGAACTGCCTCTTGGACCCCCACCAGTCTGGTTTCAAGGCAGGTTACTTGACCGAGACTGCTACCTCCTTGTTTGCATCGTACCTGACAGGTCGCTCCAACCAGGTGGCACTAAGAGGGTCTGCATCGGAACCACGCAGACTGACTACTGGGGTTCCACAAGGATCGGTCCTGAGTCCACTTCTCTTCTCCCTCTACACAACGTCTCTCGGTTCCGTTATCCACTCCCATTATTTATCCTACCACTGCTATGCTGATGACACCTAACTAATCTTGACATTTCATCCCTCTGACATGCAAGTGGACACACGCATTGCAGTGTGCCTGGCAGACATCTCAGAGTGGAGGACGATGCACCACCTAAAGGTCAACCTGGACAAGACTGAGCTAGTGATCTTCCCGGCAAAGGGCTGTCACCATTGATGATGTTGTGGTGACACCTACTCGGACTTCAAGGAGTGTGACCCTGAATTTCCAAATGTCGTTCTCAGCAAACATTGCATCAGTGATACGCTCCTGCTGAATCCTCCTCTACAAGATCAGGAGAATTCAGCCTTTTCAAACTGAAAATGCTCATCAAGGCTTTTGTCATCTCCCATTTGGACTGCTGAAACTCCCTCCTTGCTGGTGCCCCAGCAGCTGCCATCAGACCCCTGGAGCTTGTTCTGAAAGCTGCTCGCCTGGTGTTCAACAAACCCAAGTTCTCCCATGTCCCCTTGTTTCTCTCTCTACCGTGTCCCTAACTGTATCTCTATCATGTTCCCTAATGTCTCTCAACCATATCCCCTAGTGTATTTTCTACCGTGTCCCCATTCTCTAGTGTCCCCTAGTGTCTCTCTACCCCGGTTCATATATGTTTCTACTCTGTCACCTAGTGTCTTTCTACCATGTTGCCTACTGTCGCTCGACCATCTCCTCTAGTGTCTCTCTAACATGTCCCCTTCTGTCTCGCTATGTGCCCCCTACTGTCTCTCTCCCATGTCCCCTAGAGTCTCTGTACCATGTCCCCTAGTTACTCTACAGTGTCCCCTTGTGTCTCTCTACCCTGGTTCTTATCTTTTTCTTCAGTGCCCCTTAGTGTCTCTCTACCATCATGCCCCCTACTGTATCTCTACCATGTCCCCTACTGTCTCTCTACCATCATGCCCCCTACTGTCCCTCTACCATGTCCCCTACTGTCTCTCTACCATCATGCCCCCTACTGTCCCTCTACCATGTCCCCTACTGTCTCTCTACCATCATGCCCCCTACTGTCTCTCTACCATGTCCCCTACTGTCTCTCTACCATCATGCCCCCTACTGTCCCTCTACCATGTCCCCTACTGTCTCTCTACCATCATGCCCCCTACTGTCTCTCTACCATGTCCCCTACTGTCTCTCTACCATCATGCCCCCTACTGTCCCTCTACCATGTCCCCTACTGTATCTCTACAATGTCCCCTACTGTCTCTCTACAATCATGCCCCCTACTGTCTCTCTACCATGTCCCCTACTGTCTCTCTACCATCATGCCCCCCTACTGTCCCTCTACCATGTCCCCTACTGTCTCTCTACCATCATGCCCCCTACTGTCCCTCTACCATGTCCCCTACTGTCTCTCTACCATCATGCCCCCTACTGTCCCTCTACCATCATGCCCCCCTACTGTCTCTCTACCATGTCCCCTACTGTCTCTCTACCATGTCCCCTACTGTCTCTCTGCCATCATGCCCCCTACTGTCTCTCTACCATGTCCCCTACTGTCTCTCTACCATCATGCCCCTACTGTCTCTCTACCATGTCCCCTACTGTCTCTCTACCATCATGCCCCCCTACTGTCCCTCTACCATGTCCCCTACTGTCTCTCTACCAGCATGCCCCCTACTGTTCCTCTACCATGTCTCCTACTGTCTCTCTCCCATGTCCCCTAGAGTCTCTGTACCATGTCCCCTAGTTACTCTACAGTGTCCCCTTGTGTCTCTATACCCTGGTTCTTATCTTTTTCTTCAGTGCCCCTTAGTGTCTCTCTACCATCATGCCCCCTACTGTATCTCTACCATGTCCCCTACTGTCTCTCTACCATCATGCCCCCTACTGTCCCTCTACCATGTCCCCTACTGTCTCTCTACCATCATGCCCCCTACTGTCCCTCTACCATGTCCCCTACTGTCTCTCTACCATCATGCCCCCTACTGTCTCTCTACCATGTCCCCTACTGTCTCTCTACCATCATGCCCCCTACTGTCTCTCTACCATGTCCCCTACTGTCTCTCTACCATCATGCCCCCTACTGTCTCTCTACCATGTCCCCTACTGTCTCTCTACCATCATGCCCCCTACTGTCCCTCTACCATGTCCCCTACTGTATCTCTACAATGTCCCCTACTGTCTCTCTACAATCATGCCCCCTACTGTCTCTCTACCATGTCCCCTACTGTCTCTCTACCATCATGCCCCCCTACTGTCCCTCTACCATGTCCCCTACTGTCTCTCTACCATCATGCCCCCTACTGTCCCTCTACCATGTCCCCTACTGTCTCTCTACCATCATGCCCCCTACTGTCCCTCTACCATCATGCCCCCCTACTGTCTCTCTACCATGTCCCCTACTGTCTCTCTACCATGTCCCCTACTGTCTCTCTGCCATCATGCCCCCTACTGTCTCTCTACCATGTCCCCTACTGTCTCTCTACCATCATGCCCCCTACTGTCTCTCTACCATGTCCCCTACTGTCTCTCTACCATCATTCCCCTACTGTCTCTATACCATGTCCCCTACCGTCTCTCTACCATCATGCCCCCTACTGTCTCTCTACCATGTCCCCTTCTGTCTCTCTACCATCATGCCCCCTACTGTCTCTCTACCATCATGCCCCCTACTGTCTCTCTACCATCATGCCCCCTACTGTCTCTCTACCATGTCCCCTACTGTCTCTCTACCATCATGCCCCCTACTGTCTCTCTACCATGTCCCCTTCTGTCTCTCTACCATCATGCCCCCTACTGTCTCTCTACCATCATGCCCCCTACTGTCTCTCTACCATCATGCCCCCTACTGTCTCTCTACCATGTCCCCTACTGTCTCTCTACCATCATGCCCCCTACTGTCTCTCTACCATGTCCCCTACTGTCTCTCTACCATCATGGCCCCTACTGTCTCTCTACCATGTCTCCTACTGTCTCTCTACCATCATGCCCCCTACTGTCTCTCTACCATGTCCCCTACTGTCTCTCTACCATCATGCCCCCTACTGTCTCTCTACCATGTCCCCTACTGTCTCTCTACCATCATGCCCCCTACTGTCTCTCTACCATGTCCCCTACTGTCTCTCTACCATCATGCCCCCTATTGTCTCTCTACCATGTCCCCTACTGTCTCTCTACCATCATGCCCCCTACTGTCTCTCTACCATCATGCCCCCTACTGCCTCTCTCCCATGTCCCCTACTGTCTCTCTCCCATGTCCCCTACTGTCTCTCTCCCATGTCCCCTAGTGTCTCTCTACCATGTCCCCCGGTGTCTCTCTCTACCGACCCCAATCATAGTGTATTTCCTCCCCCCGCCGCCCCCCTCCCTCCTGCACAGCAGCAGAACAGCATCTCATATATGGAATTATCCTTCCGTGTTTGTTTGGTTTTTTTAGTTTCCAATTTGTGCAATAAGCAGTTTATTGGTGATTCATGGTGTAATTAAGATGAACTCCTCCTTGAAGCAGACTAGTGTTTGGATCAATACCTGCGTCTGGTGAAACACCCGTCCACACACTTGTGTAATTAGTAAACCCCTACTAATGGACACTCACATGCCATCGAGCTATTAGAGAACACGTTCCCCTTAGGGGGTACAGTCTTTGTAATTAGTGCAATAGCTGACATTTTAGCTCATCTATTACAGGATGATACCAGGGTAATTTTTACATGTTGGCTCTCTAGCTATTACCAGGGCCTGTCTTCGATGAAGAGTGTTTGTATTTATATATGTATGTGTGTGTGTGTATGTGTTGTTTGCTCATATACTGTACTTCATTAAGCACAATCCGCTGCCCTTTAAAGTGTGTGAGAAAGGTGTGGAAATCGAACGTACACAATTCACCCTTCATCAGTTTACTTTTGCCACAAATTCGCCCAATTACTGGACTTAAACAAGTCCAAACCCACATTCATATATGAATGTGGGTTTGGAAGAATATATGAATATATATATATATATATATATATATATATATATATATATTCATATATTCTTCCAAACCCACATTCATATATGGTATATATATATATATATATATATATATTCATATATTCTTTTTATCCTATTCTGTTTTTTATAACTGCTGTGTCTGTCGTCGGGTATTGCACATAAGATTTTCACTCATTGCTTATACTTGTACATTGCTTATACTATAAACTTGACTTGACTTGACTTGATGGTCCCTAACACGTTGTCTAGCCAATGGGACACGATCAAACAAGAGCACAGGAAATACAACCATACACCTTAAAATGTTCCTTCTTTGCCTGTTGTTGTTTCAATTAAATTCAACAGCACGCAAGGATCTGTGTAGGAGGAGGAACGTGTGCCCACTGTAATTCCAGATTAACTGCAGATAAACTATACATCAATAGCGTTGTGTACATAATGATAAACAACAGCAACATCTGGGATGTTCAAGACCAGAACGTGTATATTGTGTGAAGTCCTCAAACTTAATGCATTCCTGAATGACAGTTTTGATGTTCACAGAAAGCGTGTGACATCTTCAAAGGTGGCTTGTTTGCACATTGCCCGGTTTAGCCTAAACTAAGTGGGTCAAGGAAATGACGAGAAACCATGTACTCCTACACATCTGTGTCTATATCAGACTCCAGTGTTCCACTCAGTTTCACGATGTAAAAATATCCCGGTTCTTTCCCTTGTCCATCCGAGAGAGTTGTCAGAAGGGCTCATCATGTCATGCAAAAGGTGCATCAGTAGCAGTTCCTTAGCAACAAATAAAAAAAACAACCACTAAGAAACATCCAAAGGGTTGGAGCAAGTGAGTTTGTTTCTCTTTGACATCCAGGGCATAAAAGCACTACAACATGGTTCATTATAAAAAATAAAGCACTTTCAATGTCTCTTCATCAAATGTTCTTTCGGTTGAAACGTTAACCTTGCGCCTAAATATTTTCTGTGTAAAATTGTCTTTTCGATCATCATTATCCAGAGTGGTTGTGTTAAAAGACATACATGATACCAGGGACTTCGAGAATAGCTGTAAAATATATACTATATAAAATGTATATATATATATATATATATATATATTTGTATATGTTTAAATATTAACAAAAATATTAATATATATAAATATATTAATTTTTTATCTTGCACACACTAGGGAGATATATTCATTACCTTTCAAAAAATAAAGAATGCTTCGACCTCAATGGGAGTTTGTGTTGCTTACTTGCTATCTGGGAGAAAATTGAATTGCCCAGCTCTGCTGCTTGGTTCAGGGAAGCATGAATGTATAATTAAGGGGCCTGTAGGCAACAGATAAGAAAAATAAAGACTCACTTTGATGTTGATCAAAAATTATTTCATGCTTTTCGTAAGTGCACATTTACACGCTACATTATCACATGTATGCATGCATGCACACACGTGTGTGTGTGTGTGTGTGTTTGTGTGTGTGTGTGTGTGTGTGTGCGTGTGTGTGTGTGTGTGTTTGTGTGTGTGTGTGTGTGTGTGTGTGTGTGTGTGTGTGTGTGTGCGTGTGCATGTGCGTGTGCGAGACCCACACCATACAAAATCACAAAATATCTCACAAATAAACTCTCACATGGCGTATGCTATACATCTATACACAAAACCATTATGTACTAGCACACATACATTCAGATACTGATGAATTAAACTGCATGCGTTTGAAATCTGCACACATAATTCATCATTCATGTATCTCTCTCTCACACACACACACACACACACACACACACACACACACACACACACACACACACACACACACACACACACACACACACACACTCCTGTCAATTACAGACACACAGAATCTGGATGCCTTGAGCTGAAGAATTGTTTTGTGTTGCATCATTATCCTTCCCCCATCGTCTTGCTTTGCACTTCAGCTTCCTTCTGCATCGTCGGTTCTATATTCTGAATAACAATAACAAAAAACTATCGATTTTTTACACCAAAGTGAACTATATTCCCCAATAGCCGGTACGGTGATTATGGAAAGTTGAGCTCCATCAGCTCTAATGCAAGCGGAGGAAACCAAGGAACAACAAAGCAGTGCCGTCCTCAGATAAAAGCGCCCTCAACTCAAAGCTGTCATTTGACTCTTGGTGGAGATAAGGAATGCATCGTCTAGCATCGAGTTTGATTAGATAATCGTTTGCTTCTAGGGATGACACAGCGCCACCAAAAGTGCCTGGACACCTACACTCTCCCGCTCACTCTTGTTGAGGTGAACGCCTCTTCCGAGTCCTAAATTGTACCAATCGTACCAGCGAATGTTCTGTCCTGGCTAAATGTGGTTATGTGGCCTAGAGGGCACAAAGCCTATTTTCGGCGGAGCTGGGAGGACTGCGATCCAGTCTAACAATGTTTGAGATGCTGTCAACCTTTTTCTGGAGCAAAGAAAAGCCTCCCTCTTTTGCTCCCTGTCTTCATTAACGGCATCTTAAAAAAAGGCCATGGGGCCAGTGTGTTATGCCTTCCAAAACATATTCAATTTCGCCATAATTAAGAATAGATTATCTATCCGGCACGGCGTGATTAATCATAATCTTTACGACAACCTTTTAGGGGCTTCTATATAAAAAAAAAGGCACAGAAGGAATCATAACTCTTCACGATGCGACAATAATTTGTTTATGGCAAGTCATTCCCAGTACCTTTCATGGGTCGATTGAGAGTACTTTAAGTCCGTTTTTCTGCATATGTTTCCACTCCATAACAAGGGGCTTCTCAAGTGAACTAAACTTCTTGGAAAGTAGTCTGACACGCGGTTCAAAATGTCTGTCAAAGTCTTCTCCCATCCCTTCTCCTCCCATCCCATCCCAGACTCCTCCTCCTCCTCCTCCTCCTCCTCCTCCTCCTCCTCCTCCTCCTCCTCCTCCTCCTCCTCCTTCTCCTCCTCCTCCTCCTCCTCCTCCTCCTCCTCCTCCTCCTCCTCCCATCCCTTCACACATGTGAGGAATGACAAGTGGCAGGAGGACGACTGGGGAGTCAGGAGCAGTCTCCAAACTGCTACCAACGCTATATATATATATATATATATATATATATGGCCCCCTGTGATTCCAACATTTGTTTCGGAGGGAGGGTGAAGGGCCCTTAGAATCAGTGTAATGGAGGAAGCCTCTACATAATATACAATACACCACACTCAATGTATGCAACTTTTTAAAGTCTGTGAACATATGTAAACCCCCAACAAAAACAGGAGAGAAAAGTTTAATTATGTGATTGATGAGAAAAGTTAAATGAGGTTAAAACTTTAAATATCAGACCCTCCTCACCAAGGTGTTTGGTGAGGTGGGACACCTCAGTGGGCCACGGTGCTGTGGCCGCTGGTGGATTGTTCACAGTGGGGCTGTCCACGGGGCAAAGATGGATTAAGATAATCACAAGTGATTGGTGTCATCACGGAAGATAATCTAAGTATTTCATTAAGATAAGGACACAGACAGACGCCTCTGAGGGATCATTTTCACAGTGCTTGTATAGCACGTGTTCACCAATCTCGCTCATTAAATAAACATTAAAGGGCAAGTGGGATTTCAATATATATATATTTTTCAAGACAGCCAAACAAATATGCATCGGTTTGTTTGGTAAACAAGTGGAGAATCAGTTGTCTGTCATTCTTCTTCCTGTTTGTTTGTTCTGTGGCGAGTTATCCTACTTGGTTTCATGTTTTAGGATAAACATCTTCCTCCGTCTCGCAGAGTTCTCCCAGACTCATTGCTATACAATGACAGTTGGTATCTGTCTGAATGATTGACTCACTTAAACTGGAGCTATACGGAGAAAACCGTTGGGGGGGGGAGGAGATATCCAGACATCCGTCGTAACATCTTCAAGATTAATGAAACACCTCATTTCAGCAGGCCTGTCATCTACTGACACCGGATTTCCACTGTCTCAATCTCTGACACCAGCTTGTTCATGACATCACCAGGTGCTTTGCGAGGTCCTATTTCTGAAGAATGGAGAGGAATTGGAGCGCATACACGTCTGTGAAACCGGCTTATTGTAGCGAGAGCGACAGCAAGAAATGGTTACTTTCTGCTTCGTGGAGTTGGGTTTGCGGCGGGTTTAGCTGGTGTGCGATGGAGTTATCAATTCTATTTTAATTGTGTAGCAGAAGGAAGCGGAGGTGTTTCATTAGCCTTCAACGGGAGCCTTGGTGGAGGAAGGAGGAGGAACAGACAGGTGTGCAATTCTTGACAACTGCTCTAAACCTTTGGATCTCTTTCGCCGGGTTGCTGGCTGCCTTGAGGGGAAGCAGCCATGCTTGCGCTCTCTCGCTCTCTCTGGGCTCTGCTGCACAAGACCTCAAAACGCATGGGAATACCATCATGGGGATAACATCCTGTGAATGGATGTAGGACTAAGCATGGATGGATGGATGGATGGATGAAAGCCAAGATCTCAATCAATACAGTCAAGCGTGCAAAGGGTGTTCAAAAAAACCTCCACAGGCCCAGCACCTCACTAGATGTCCATGTCACGTTCAGCGTTAGCATGGCTAGCCCAGTGTTTACCCAGCTTCCTCTTCGCGGCGAGCAGGTATAAGCGCTGGAGGATGGGAGACAGTGCCGGCCGATCTAATTGGCTGTAAGTGTAACTTAACAGTTACACTTAAATATATTATAGTTACACTTAAGGCTCTTACAGTTACACTTAAAGCTCTTACAGTTACACTTAAGGCTCTTACAGTTACACGTAAAGCTCTTAAAATTACACTTAAGGCTCTTACAGTTACACTTAAGGCTCTTACAGTTACACTTAAAGCTCTTAAAGTTGCACTTAAGGCTCTTACAGTTACACTTACGGCTCTTACAGTTACACGTAATGCTCTTACAGTTACACTTAAGGCTCTTACAGTCACACTCAAAGCTCTAACAGTTACACTTAAATATCTTATAGTTACACTTAAGGCTCTTACATTTACACTTAAGGCTCTTACAGTCACACTCAAAGCTCTAACAGTCACACTTAATGCTCTAACAGTAACACTCAAATATCTTACAGTTACATGTAATGCTCTTACAGTCACACTCAATGCTCTAACAGTAACACTCAAATATCTTACAGTTACATGTAATGCTCTTACAGTCACACTCAATGCTCTAACAGTAACACTCAAATATCTTACAGTTACATGTAATGCTCTTACAGTCACACCCAATGCTCTAACAGTTACACAAGGCAGGTAACAAGGTAGGTGTGTTTTTTTTTTTACAACGTTAACAAACAAACATTGGCCACAGTGAGTTGACAGACATGTCTGGCATCTGCCAAGTGTAGGGTTAACAGTGGGTGGACTGTAGCCGGAAAACCTCATTAACTTTTAATTCCTCTCTGTATCCTATTTCTATAATGGGGAATTGATTTTTACTTAGTGCACTGGACCAGAAATAATTCTATTTCAAATCATTTTATTCTCCTCTGTTTCTCTTTGTGTGTGTGTGTGTGTGTGTGTGTGTGTGTGTGTGTGTGTGTGTGTGTGTGTGTGTGTGTGTGTGTGTGTGTGTGTGTGTGTGTGTGTGTGTGTGTGTGTGTGTGTGTGTGTGTGTGTGTGTGTGTGTGTGTGTGTGTGTGTGTGTGTGTGTGTGTGTGTGTGTGTGTGTGTGGGGGGTGTGTGCGAGTGTTTAAATAAGTGTGTGTGTGTGTGTGTGTGTGTGTGTGTGTGTCTATGGCCCCACACAGGCACAGCAGTAATGCCATTTCCTTAATCCATTTGGAGGAGAGAGTGTAATTCCTTCACCACACAACGTGTCCTCGCTCTTCGTGGATAGGTTGGAGTAATTTCCCCAGACTAAGGTTTGTCGTTCTTTCTGCTGTAAGTTTGTAAAACTAATTGTATGTTCATGATAATTAATCTTAGGGGGGGGGAGAAAAAAAAAGACACATTAGCATATTGCCTGTTCATTTGCCAACATAGTAATAATTACTACAAATTAATTAGACGTGACGTTGAAATCAATACAGAGTAACAATCGGGAATGATTGGGGTTCACTTAAAATCTACTACAAGGGGAACAATACGGTACCTCAAACTATAATGTAATAGCCCTTAAATCACCTTTAACTGTAAACAAGCAAAATCAAACTAACAACTAAGTAGTATGATCATCATGGAATATAAACAGTAATAATAGTTACTTACTATTACCTGAACAAGCAAAGAAAAAAGATAAGAATATAAGTATATGATTAATATAAGATAGGGCAAA
Source organism: Muraenolepis orangiensis (assembly GCA_027704905.1). Classification (NCBI taxonomy): domain Eukaryota; kingdom Metazoa; phylum Chordata; class Actinopteri; order Gadiformes; family Muraenolepididae; genus Muraenolepis; species Muraenolepis orangiensis. The sequence continues at coordinate 6,771,160 of CM051001.1, read as the reverse complement.
ACTTCACAAACTTCACTATCTCAACACGATATGGGACGATATCAAGAGAAGACCGAGAAGACAAGAGAAGACTGACGTTAAATGGATTAATTTGCGATGGACAACACGATCTAAAAACAGAACATAAGAATAACATTCAAAGGGATGCCTCTACTACACACCTACGGAATAGATCAGGGAAATGTAAAACACGTACGTAACTTAATGTACACCCCAAAGTCAGCCAATAGGTAAGGTAGGGGAGAAGGTCTGAAACCCCGCCCTCATAATGTGAGTGGCCACGTGACTGCACAGTAATTGGCCGCCGGCTTGGCTACCCCGCCACAAGGGGAAAATAGACTCCGCCCATTCAATCGGCTCGAAGGAATAGAAGGAAATTTATGAACGAAAATGTCGTGTTTTTCAGTATTTTCTGATGCTTAATGCGCACGTTGATAACCCTTAATAACATCATAAGATGTAAACAACGGATATCTGTCGCGTTTTGGTACATCCGCATTTACAGCCAAAACAAAACAGTAATTCAGCTGTTTTCAGCTCAGTGGACATTTTGGTACGTTTGTTGATGCGTTTGTTGTTGTTGTAGTTGTTGCCGTCGTCACGGTTGGATAATATTGATCACGCTTACCGTAGGTAGAGCGGAAGACTCACCCCTTACGGGCATGACACGAGGTAGCCTTGACACAATCAATCGTGATACGTTTAAAGCCGGGCCTCTCGTCTCCCTTATCGGCCTTTTACGCTCACAGGGGGGACGTGAAAGCATCCGCGGGGCCCCTGAGCAGCAGCAGCAGCAGCAGCAGCCGCCGAAGCCTCTGCACCTCCAGGAACTAGCTACGGCTTCTAGGAGACTAATATACTGCCGCCATAATAGATTCCCCCGGCGCATTATATTATGATCGACTGGAATTCATATTCTGCCGTTTTATCAAATCCACAGTGTTCATGGGTCCTCCAGGAGAAGAGTAGCCTTACTGCCGCTGCAAGCCTCCCCCTTTCTATATTAAAAAACACAGCCGGGCGATTTGTCTCTGTCCCCTCTTCTTTTAAGTCTTGCTTTTTTTCGATTCTTGAAGTTTTCTTCTCTCAATGGCCCCTTCAATACAATGAAATGTCATTACATGTTTTTAAATGTTCTATATGTAAAACGATTTTTCTGTACTAAATCAATAATTCACCGTGATAAGTCATCAGCGATTAAAGAAGCATGCCCAGTATGAATACTGGCTTCTGTCCATGATGAAGTGGGACTGCAGGACCAGTTTTGAACACTCGGTCATGCTCATGGTTAAGTACATGCAGGGCATCTTTAAGGCAAACACTTTGATTGCTCATTCAAATTATTTCGGTATCCATGACGATACTGCGTACCCACAATGCAGTGTGGAGATGACTCGCACAGCTCCACTGTCTTCAATAGAACCCTCCTGTCTCCCAGCTGAACCTCCCATACCCCCACATCCTAGAAGAGAGAGAGAGAGAGAGAGAGAGAGAGAGAGAGAGAGAGAGAGAGAGAGAGAGAGAGAGAGAGAGAGAGAGAGAGAGAGAGAGAGAGAGAGAGAGAGGGGGAGGCTCTTATTAAGTCTGAACTTCTCCGAGCCCCCTTGCATCTTCCAACACCTTGCCTCTCTGCCTCTCTGCCTCTCTGCCTCTCCGTCTCTGAGTCTCTCCTCCCCTTCGGCTTCCAGCTCACAGGCGAGACCCAATTTCAGCGTTGGAGTCTCCCGCTTCCACCGGCGGGCCAGAGAGCTCCACTCTGGGGAACCCAAAGCAATAACACGGCGTCGGAGGCAAAAGGCAATAATCAAATCTAATGCAGTCGATGATCTTACTTGTCTCACCCTGCTTATATCTTAATTGATTAGACATGGGAGTGAGGAGAGAGAAAAGAGGTTGTACAGCGCTTCGCTTTACTATATATATTTATATATTTATTTTTTTACTCCCGAGACGTTTTCAAGAGATATACTGTATATTGCTTTGGGTTTTTACCTGCCGGTGTCGGACTTTCAATCTGTTTGTCCAGCTTTGGAAGAAGGAGAAGTGGGAGCGCTGAGGAGATCTTCAAGGGGCAGGCGGTGCTCTAGTTTGGTGTCGTCTTGGTTTTGGTTTGTGGACCTGTTTCACCTTTCCCTTTCTTGACTGTTGATCAAATGATTATCACCGGAAAAACGGTTTCATGTTGATGAAGATTGGACACCATAGAGTCAAATAGGCCAGGTAGGAGTTATGCAACCGCTTAACCTCTCGTTTCCCGAGCCCATTTGGACCATAACTGGCGGCTCAACGTGCAACAATTAAAAGTATACCGGAAATTTTAAAAAGCAATTACACAGTTGTTTTTAGTTTTTTTCCCAAATTGAATTATATATCCGCCAGAGCTCTTTCTCAAATACAAAACAAATTAAAATTAAAAGTCAAGTAAATGTGTTAATTCATATGTTGTTGTCTTGTTGTTTTGGTCTGGCTAAACAATCTTTGTCTAAGTATCCTGGCAGTGTCTGATTGGGCATTCCGTTATTCTTAAGTCCAGCAATTTTGCGACACAATACAAAATACTACAATACAGAATATTGTATTGTTATTGTATATGTGATGATGTAATGTAACGGCCTTCATCCCACGTGAACTTTGGTTTGACCTAGATGTCATTTACAACATTGAAAGGAAGATGAATTCAAAGTTGAGTAGGCGCACTGCCTGTGAATAAACACACTGCTTGAACCTGGTAGTCCTTGTGGTACGGATGCTGCGGAACCGGCGACCCGGACCGCAGGGGGGGAGAAGAGATCGTGCCCAGGGGGGTTGCGGTCCTTTTAGTGATGGAGATGGCCTTCTTCCACCAGCAACACGCCAGCAACACGCCAACCCCACAAGAGTATGCGTTTCGTCTCGTGTGCCGGTAGAGAGGGGAAGCATCGGGCGTGTGAAAAAAACCAGATAAT
>CM051001.1:6755715-6758215 GCA_027704905.1 Muraenolepis orangiensis | reverse complement strand
TCTACAATTCATATCTTAAACGGACTGTATACTAACTAACTAACTAACTAACTAACGGTATCCTTGAACACAACAATCTTTAAGTACATTTCCCGAAACAAACGTATATAGTCAACCCTGTCTTATTGCGTACGTTAAATCTGAATTACTGTGCTGTGGAAGGTTACAGCACCCCTGCCAGCAAACAACACTTTCTGTGTGAAAAGGAAATTAGCTGACAAAACAAAGTTGAACATTTTACCATGCCATGTTTTTTTCTGAAGCACAAATCAAATCCAGAATGTTGAGGTGTCGGTGTCACAGGTGTGTGTGTGTGTGTGTGTGTGTGTGTGTGTGTGTGTGTGTGTGTGTTGTGTGTGTGTGTGTGTGTGTGTGTGTGTGTGTGTGTGTGTGTGTGTGTGTGTGTGTGTGTGTGCGAGAGATAGAGAGAGGTTTTGCTGGCTCATTCACCTCACCAGCATTTAGGTGTAGGTGTCACAGGTCTATTGGTACATCATGTCAAGTGTCATAGGTCAATTGGTACATCATGTCAAGTGTTGTAGGTGTCATATGTATATTGGTACATAATGTCAGGTGTCATATGTCTATGGATACATAATGTCAAGTAGCATAGGTCTATTGGTACACAATGTTAAGTGTCATAGCTATAATGGTACATAATGTGAAGTGTCATAGGTCTATTGGTACATAACATCAAGTGTCATAGGTGTCATAGGTCTATTGGTACATAATGTCAAGTGTCATAGGTCTATTGGTACATAACATCAAGTGTCATAGGTGTCATAGGTCGATTGGTAAACTATATCAAGTGTCATGGATGCCATAGGTCTATTGGTAAACTATATCAACTGTCATAGGTGTCATAGGTCTATTGGTACATAAAATCAAGTGTCATAGGTGTCATAGGTCTATTGGTACATAATGTCAAGCGTCATAGGTCTATTGGTACATAACATCAAGTGTCATAGGTGTCATAGGTCTATTGGTTCATAATGTCAAGTGTCATAGGTCTATTGGTACATAACGTCAAGTGCAATAGGTATATTAGTACATAATGTCAAGTGTCATAGGTGTCATAGGTATATTGGTACATAATGTCAAGTGTCATAGGTGTCATAGGTCTATTGGTAAACTGAATCAAGTGTCATAGGTCTATTGGTACATAATGTCAAGTGTCATAGGTTTATTTGTAAAAACTGTCAAGTGTCTTAGGTGTCATGGGTCTATTGGTACATAATGGCCACAGCTCATTTGGAGGGGGAACATTGGGGTATCTTTGTATCATTTCAGTGTGGGTAGTACATTTATGCAAATGAGTGACGTTTACCTTTCATTCATTCTCCATCTTCTGTTCACGCCATCCGTGCGGAGCTGCATGACCCCAAGACCCTCTGCCCCTAATAAAGATAGAGAGAGATAAGGTTGTTTTTTTCACACTATGACCCTGATACAGATGGGGAGAGATAAGGTTGTTCTTCACACTTTTAGCCTAATACAGATGGAGAGAAATAAGGTTATTTTCTTCACACTATGACCCTAATGCCGATGGAGAGAGATAAGGTTGTTTTTCACACTATGACCCTAATGCTGATGGAAACAGATAAGGTTGAGCATCGTCCAAACGGTCATTCAAGAACCATTCAAGAACCAAGCACCTAGCTGGTGTTCCCTCACCAAAGGCGGGACATGAACGTCCAATATGAGTCTGTTAAGTACTGAACAACCCGAACAGTTATGCTAACTGCACAAAGCAGCCAGAGCCCTCATCCAAATGTATGCATCCATTTCAAAGCACTTGGGGACGGCAACTATTATTAATTCAAGTCATTTCAGTGCGGATGGCAATTAAGCGACAGAATGAATGCAGGCGTCTGTTGGTTGTTAACCTAAAGTGATCTTTAGTCTGCTAGTTGTTCCTGCTAATTAATTCTATTATTAGTTTGTAGTCATTACATGCAGTCAAAGTGAAAGGCACAACTTTGTAAAAATGCATTGTGTGTTGAAATGATTTAAACACACAATGTGTGTGTGTGTGTGTGTGTGTGTGTGTGTGTGTGTGTGTGTGTGTGTGTGTGTGCGAGAGATAGAGAGAGGTTTTGCTGGCTCATTCACCTCAACAGCATTTACATATTGCAAGATAGTTTCCCCCATGCACCTATTAACTCAATTCCAAATCATGAGTTTGCTTTCTTCATTTTTCATATCAAAATGGAATCTGAAACTAAAAGCAAGTCGAGGGAGGTCCAAGGGGACATACGTAGCTTTTCAACATTACAGTCATTTAGCAGACACTTTTGTCCAAGCGACTTACAATTGTGCGCTCAACAAAGGAAGGTAAGAGAACAACTCGTCAGCAGAAGTCAAAAGTGCAATTCAGTCCTAACAAGTCTCCAAGAACTGGCCGGCGCTCAGGTAGAAGTACAATAAGTTCAGGTAAAAGTAACAATAATATCACAGCTGGACATTTTCAATGCCAGTCAAGTCCTGAGGAATCAAATCA
>CM051001.1:6725715-6728215 GCA_027704905.1 Muraenolepis orangiensis | reverse complement strand
ATTGCAAGATGGATCGATGGCGATCTACGGGGGGATCCGCGTTTGACGCTCGTGCGAGCCCTCCTCCTCCTCGTCCTCCTCCTCGTCCTCCTCGTCCTCCTCCTCCTCCTCCTCCTCCTCCTCCTCCTCCTCCTCCTCTTCCTCCTCGACCTCCTCGTCCTCGTCCTCGTCCTCGTCCTCGTCCTCGTCGTCCTCCTCCTCCTCCTCCTCTTCCTCCTCCTCCTCTTCCTCGTCCTCTTCCTCCTCCTCGTCCTCCTCGTCCTCTTGAAGATGTCAGATCTATGAAGATGTCAAAGTACAGTGTACCAAAGTAGCCCTCTGAGAAAACGGAATAAACCACGATGTGTGCAAAATAACACCGTGATTAACAATGCGAGTTTCTATCAAACGACGCACAGACTGGCCAATCGGAGAGCTCGCATCCAACCCAGAAGTAGCTTCTATCCGTTTCTGTATTTGATTGTATTTTTTCGGACGAGGGGGGGGGGGTGGTGTTGGGGGTTCATGGGTGGGATGGTATGTGTAGCGGCTGCAGAGCGCCAACGCAAAACATGCAAAACAGATTCATGCATATTGAAGATGTATGCAAATGAGAGTGCACGGCCAACAAAACTGAGCTTTTAGCTTGAAATTTAATTACGAGTGTAGTCCCTCGCAAAGAAGTTTTCTCTTTTCCAGCTGTTCCCTTTCTTTCTTCGCTGCTCCTCGCCTCTGTTCACTTTGCATGTCCCCAGCAACCTTTTATGTGGCTGCTCCATGCCACACGCTCCAGAAAAAAGCTTTTGTGACAAGAAAAAAAGGGAAAAAAAATCCCTGCCATTCCAAACACCCATCTCATATTTTATACAACACAGTGGTGGTTGTTTGCAGAGAGACAGAGAGACAGAGAGAGGAAGAGGAAGAGGAAGAGAGAGAGAGAGAGAGAGAGAGAGAGAGAGAGAGAGAGAGAGGAGAGAGAGAGAGAGAGAGAGAGAGAGAGAGAGAGAGAGAGAGAGAGAGAGACGAGAGAGAGACAGACATACAGACAGACAGACAGACAGACAGACAGACAGACAGACAGACAGACAGACAGACAGACAGACAGACAGACAGACAGAGAGAGACATACAGCGATAGAGTCAGAGAGAGAGAGCAGCTATACTGTCTATTCTAACAGATCCTTATTCTTGCCACTCCTTGCTTTTCCTGGAGAGCTGAAGTCCCCTTTTCTTTGTTTCTCTGGTTCCAAGGTGATTCAAATCACTCCCTCCCTCCTTCCCTCTCTCCCTCCCTCTATCCCTCCCTCCCTCCCTCCCTCCCTCCCTCCCTCCCTCCCTCCCTCCCTCCCTCCCTCCCTCCCTGCCTTCCTGCCTCCCTGCCTCCCTCCCCCCCTCCCTTTCCCCTGCTTCAATTCCAAGGGTCCACTTCGGCCGGGCCTCTCCAGCAGAGACCTGCATTCTGAACAGCTCTCACACGATAAGAGTGACCATTACCGGGTCGCCTACTCCGGAAACTGGTCCCTCTGAGGCCATATCAAGAACACTGTAACAGCCTCTCCAGTCACATGGGTTTTTTAAGCTTTTTAAGAAACTTTCCTTCCCCCCCTCCCACCACCCCACCTCCTCCACCTCCTCACCTCCTCACCTCCTCCACCTCCTCCACCTCCTCCACCTCCTCCACCTCCTCCACCTCCCCACCTCCTCCACCTCCTCACCTCCTCACCTCCTCCACCTCCTCACCTCCTCACCTCCTCCACCTCATCCACCTCCTCCACCTCCTCCACCTCCTCCACCTCCTCCACCTCCTCCACCTCCTCCTCCCCCCCTCACATATTCAGTGAGAAAAGGCAGCAAATTATTTTCCCTTTGTGAAACCAACAGACGGTAATGGCCCCGGTTCCTCTCCCCGCGCGGTGCTGGAGGTAATGCCTCTCGGTGGCACAGCTCAGCCTCGCCCGGAGAACCTTCTCTAAGAATCCTCCTCCTCCTCCTCCTCCTCCTCCTCATCCTCTTCGTCCGGAGCCGCAAAGCTCAGCTCTCGGGGCGGTGTTCATTTCATCCTAAAACAATAGACTCGGATGCTTAGCTGTTGCTCAAAGTGAATGCGATCCTAATGCAGGGCCCCCCCTCCCCCCCCCACACCCCACCCCACCCCCCCGGTCAATTTGCTCCTCTTGCCGGCTATACTTTTATGGGATACGATGACCGTAAGAGGCTTCTGGAGGGACATTACCGCTGAAAAGTGACCCTTCCAACGCTCTTTTACTCGGGGCCCGGGAAGAGCTCATTTAAAATCTTATTAAGGGGCTGCTGGGCTGTTTCGTCAGCTCCTCTCCGCCTCGTACCGCTGTGCGCTCCTTTAAGGGAGGAGGAGGAGGAGGCGGAGGAGGAGGAGGAGGAGGAGGAGGGACCCGCGCCCCCCCCATCTCCTTCCTCCTGAAAGGGCAAAGCAACAGCTCCTCAGAGCCATCTGGGTGTACCGCTTCTCCTGTCTCTGTTGATGCTCAACTAAATGCCCACTC
>CM051001.1:6705715-6713215 GCA_027704905.1 Muraenolepis orangiensis | reverse complement strand
CTAGTATGTTTTCAATAAGTGCTTTCTTCACAACAGTTATATATCCTATATGTGCACCATCTCCCCCTCTCTCTCTCTCTCTCTCTCTCTCTCTCTCTCCCTCTCCCTCCCTCTCTCTCTCTCTCTCTCTCTCTCTCTCTCTCTCTCTCCCTCTCCCTCTCTCTCTCTCTCTCTCTCCTCTCTCTCTCTCCTCTCTCTCTCTCTCTCTCTCTCTCTCTCTCTCTCTCTCTCTCTCTCTCTCTCTCTCTCTCTCTCTCTCTCTCTCTCTCTTCTCTTCTATTCCCTTCTCTTAATTCCCATCTCTCCTCTCCTTCTCTCCCTCTCTCCCTCTCCCTCTCCCCCAAACCCATTCCTCAGAGGTACCAAAACTGCCAGGATTCCCGCCATTCCCGCCATTGATGGGAAAAGGGGAGGGGTCCAATGCGTGTACCTTCCTATTGGTGACGAGTTTCAGCCGTACAGGACTCCCAACGGCTGGCCAACGACCGTTCGCCTTTCACTGCGGGATATGGCGGGACAAACTGTGAAGACTCTGAATGAACCATTTGTGTTTATTATTTGTTCCATTCTAAATACATTGCCACATTGTGTGACATTGTGCATTGTGATGGTGAAGCTCCTAAGCAAGCTTCTTTTAAATACAGCAGGACAGACAGCGGCCGCTTAAGGCTCCCGGATCAGCCAAGACGTCCCAATTTTTAAGGGGAAAACCGGCAATTATTAACAATTTCTCCCATTTGTGACAATGTCCATGTACATATTATTTAAGTCACTTTGCTGATCTTTATTTGGTTTGTTTTATTGTATATATCCTTTTTATGGTGTTGTTTTTAAGATTTATACTGCAGGAGGGAACGGGGAGCGAGCGTTCCTATGTAGTTGTTACAAATGGAGAATAAATCTTGTATGTTGTATGTTGTATCTTGTATTGTATGTCTTGAAGACAGACTCGTTTTCTCTTTCAACAAAAACAATATAATGTCGCTATAAATATCACATGCGAAAGCATATAGTAGATTCTAATGGGTAAGAAAATATAATACAATGGTTAAATCAAAAATGTGTAGGTGGATTTAATGTTTAATTTAAAAATCATATATATATACTGTATATATATATGTATTTTTATTTATGTATATAAAAATATCGCCTTCAGAATAAACAGATTTTTTGCGAGATCACAACTTGTGCTTGCATTTGCTAATTACTTTTATTGTGAATTAGAAATGAATTATCGATTCAGTATCGCATATCTCTTCAGAGAAATATTCCCCCTTGAGTAGAATAATGATAATGATAATAATCATAATAATAATAATAATAATAATAATAATGATACAACAAAAAACAATCAAAGTCAGGCTTCCGGTAAACAGCGAACCACAAAAAAACAGTTTTTCAAAGGACATGACAAGGGCTGCATTGAATGCAAATGCGTCCGCCTTACACATTTAATATATTTTTAACTTGTAGGTCATCTTGATATGTTTTCTTGAGGGGATGTTTTGATATTTTCCAATGTGTACTTGAGGTCATTGTTTTTGCCCTTAAAGGATTTTTACCCTGGATGGCTATCAGAACTGTGGCATGATTGGTATCTTGTGTGATTAATCTTGCCGTTTACCTGTTTCCTTGTATTTATATATTATTCTTTTTTTCATTACATCCTAAGTAGATGTCTGTCCGAAAACATTCAAGCAGTCACAGTACAATAATAACATTGGAACCCATTCTTAAGACGCATGAGAGATTGTGTAGCTTTTAATACAACTCTTATGTGACTTTTTGCTAACTTCGGTGACTTCTCAATGTTTGAGAACATATCAAAGTTAGCCAAGGCCAAGGTCTCTGTGTGTTGCCTAATAATTTAGGTGGAGGACTCCCTATCACAGTTCTGCAAAGATCCATAACTTACATATTCTGACATCATGTTGTACCTCAACGTCGACTTCATAATTCATCTCCCACGCATAGCTCTTTATCTTAGCTTTAGCTATTTTCCGATGCAGTTCAGGTCTTTTTTTCAGGACAATGTTCTCTGGGGTCGCGGGTTGGAAGAGAAGAAGAAGAAGAAGAAGAAAATAAAATTAAAAAACACACTGTGGAATGGAATCATGAAGGGATTTCTTAATCTGGATCTGAATTTCATGGTTCCCCCTGTTGAGCTGCGGGAGAAGTGGAGCTAAACACACTTGACCTTGGCAGACCAGTCGTTGCTGGCCGGCTTCGGGCATCTCGGGGGCCCTGGCAGGGGGCCAGCAGCTGACTCTACCGGGAGGCTTGGCAGGGATTATGGTCATTGGGTGAAGATCATTGTACCATGTTCAAATATGAGAGGCTGCCAAGAAGAGAGCCCAGACCTGGGCTGTGTTTGGTGAGAGAGCAGGCAGTCCCCAGCACGCAAATGCACACATGTAACTATACACACACACACACACACACACACACACACACACACACACACACACACACACACACACACACACACACACACACACCACACACCACACACACACACACACACACACACACACACACACACACACACACACGCTCACACACACACACACACACACACACACACACACACACACCACACACACACACACATAAAGACATGTGGGACACACATACTGCTTCACACAGCGAAAACAATCATGCACACACACCACACACACACACACACAAAGACATGTGGGAATATACAGAGACACACATACTCATTCACTGAACGAAAACAATTGTGTGGGCACACACACACCACACACACCACACACACAGTGATGATTGGTGTGTGCGTGCTTGTGTATGCATGACTAGGTCTAGGTGACAGATTCTCAGATGGCCTCCAGGAAGAGATTGGAGGAAGCACAGAGCCATGGAGAACCACAGAGGGGCAGTGCTGAACCCTGATCTGTGCTGGCCGCCTTTCCCCCAGGCCTGCAGGGACACACGCTGGCTGGCTTCTGCTCCACTTTTTTCTCATCTATGGCTATTACAGACTTGGTGGCTGCAGTGAAATGTGGCTCCAAAATGGCATGACTTGATCAATTGAGCCTTTGCGGCTTCAGAGGGAAAGAGGAATAGAAGAATGAAGGGTCTTCAGAAAGGATCCTGGATTGTTTGATCCTGTGCTCGAGGATCAAACATCTCCTCTATTACTGAGCCAAAGTCAACTGAAACGCCGGTGGAATTTGCTCTGAGCTCGATGTCATTTTGGCTTCATTTGTGTTTGGATTGTGCAGTTTGGTGTGCCGGTGTGGGCGTGTCAGCAGTGTGTTTGCGCACGTCTTGCAGTGTCGTCACATTAACACCGACACTTGTCCATTAGCCCTCTCTCTGCACTCACATTACTATTCCACTCGCAATTCATATAATGGCTAGCTATTAGCGTGTCCTATGTAATTGTTGGATCACTGTTTAAAGGAAATCAACCGCCCACCCCCCTGTCTTAGCTAGTCGTCGTCCACTATCAAATAAGTAAAAACGTGTTGTAGCAGACTTTTTTATTTTAATGTAGGGGTGTGGCTATATTGCGTTTCAGGCTTTGCTCTTGTACATAAGCCACATGGGGGGGGGGGGGGGGGGGGGCGGGGGTTGGTGTAACTCGAATGTTTGATTGACCTTACTCGGAAACTGGCCAATAACCAGTAAACCATGCACATACATGAGTTTAACCCATAGATGGCAATTTAATTCCAGAGTTACATCTTTGAGCATTTAAAGAAGTCTTTTTCTGCTGTATAGTCTGGCTTTTCTTAAAACAGGGCTGTCAATGCAGTAGAAAGGTGCAACACAAATAGAATGACAATGTGGGTAGTATATGTCAATTATCAATTAACCTCCCTTTTGAGTTTGCCAGGTGATGTATTTCATGTCATTCGGCGGACCTTTGGCCCTGTTGTTCTCTGGTCATGTAGCACCAGTTCTCTAGGGCTGTTGTTCCAACTGTTGTTCTCTGGTCATGTAGCACCAGTTCTCTAGGGCTGTTGTTCCAACTGTTGTTCTCTGGTCATGTAGCACCAGTTCTCTAGGGCTGTTGTTCCAACTGTTGTTCTCTGGTCATGTAGCACCAGTTCTCTAGGGATGTTGTTCCAACTGTTGTTCTCTGGTCATGTAGAACCAGTTCTCCAGGGCGGTTGTTCCAACTGTTGTTCTCTAATCATGAACCACCAGTTATCTAGAGCTGTTGTTCTCTGGTCATGTAGCACCAGTTCTGTCCAACTGGATCAGTGCATAGCACTACTCTGTAAGCCACTACATCGTCAGTTGTTTTAGGGTTTGGTTTTCCCTTTAGCTGATGGTGGGCTTCTGTCCGTCCTGCGAGCCCAGAGCCTAGAGGGTCATGGATCTGTTGACACCAGGCTGAGGGTTTGACTGTTGGGTGCTGGTGCTACGGACCCCCCCTGAGGAGACTCATGTACTCAGGCACTCCCTCTTCCCGGTGACAGCATAGCTGGTCTGCCCACTTTGACCCAAAGACACAGTACTCAACCAACCAATCACACCAGCAGCAGCTCTACATTCTAATTAGAACAAGGCCATTTTAGATCCAGTCCAGAGTACACATTCAATAGTGGTTTTGTCTTGCACAATATACTCCATGGCACCAATGGTGAACGCTTCATCGACTCTCACTCTCGAGCCATCTTCCAGTCTAACAGTCCAGGTTTTGTTGCTTACCGTACCCAATGCACTCCTGCCTTGTGACCATTTCTCTTAGGATAATTATAACAACAATAATAGTAGGTTGTTGCTTGAACATCGAACGCACTCCTGCCTTGTTGAGTGTGGAGAGAACACTTTGCCGGGGACTTTCTAGTTGTTCTTCCCCGCCTAGCCGTGAACTTCAAAGCATTCCATTGCATTTGTGTTACCCCCCTTTAATTGCCAGCCTCTCAGAGAGAGACACAGCTTTAATGAACACATTTGCCACCGCCATAGCAACGGGCTCAAGTCTCTGCCTGGCTAATTTAAAGTGCACATTGGATTTGACATTGAAATTGACTACAAATACTCAAGGTTTGGCGTTTTTACCGTTTGGCTAATATGCATGAATTAGTTGAACAGGCAAGCGTTTCATTCATACTTAACAACAATATTATAATAGATAACATTATTGATACGCAATATATTTGACGATAATTACTGCTTTGAAGTGAATACTCCAAATAATGGGAGCTGCTCTGTGTTGAAAACAAAATGAAACAATTACTACCTCAAATATTTGGAAATGCCAAACTTTAGCACCTTTAAAAGGTACTTTAGGTAAGATTTAAGAGCCATTATTGAGTGTAATTTGTTAGAATGTCATAGCCATCCATCAGTTATTAGTCAGTGAAATGCACTGTGAATATCTGTTTCTAGTTGACTAGAGCGGAAGCCTCACAACCGGGGAAGGTTGCTGGTTCGATCCCCAGGCTCCTCCTATCAAAAACTGTCCTTCAGCAAGACACCCCAACCCTAACTGCTCCTGACGTGCTGGCTGTCTCCTTGCAAGGCCGACTCTGTGGTTAAATGTGTGTATGAATGGGTGAATGTGAGGCATGACTTGTAAAGTGCTTTGGATAAAAGCGCTATAAAAAAGGCAGCGCATTCACCATGACAATTTATAGACCAGTCCCAGGTCATTTCTGACCAATCAGGGCATCTCCTCCCTGATTGGTTCGGGGAATCCATATGGCCTGTCAGTCACAGGTTTGTGAACGCAACACTTCTCAATTGTGGAGAAACATCAGGAGGGAGCAGAGATCTAGGGGTAAGATCTAGAGATCTAGGGGTAAGATCTAGAGATCTAGGGGTAAGATCTAGAGATCTAGGGGTAAGATCTAGAGATCAAGGGGTAAGATCTAGAGATCTAGGGGTAAGATCTAGAGATCTAGGGGTAAGATCCAGAGATCTAGGGGTAAGATCTAGAGATCTAGGGGTAAGATCTAGAGATCTAGGGGTAAGATCCAGAGATCTAGGGGTAAGATCTAGAGATCTAGGGGTAAGATCTAGAGATCTAGGGGTAAGATCTAGAGATCTAGGGGTAAGATCCAGAGATCTAGGGGTAAGATCTAGAGATCTAGGGGTAAGATCTAGAGATCTAGGGGTAAGATCCAGAGATCTAGGGGTAAGATCTAGAGATCTAGGGGTAAGATCTAGAGATCTAGGGGTAAGATCTAGAGATCTAGGGGTCATTTTTTTTGGTGTTTAATTTAAAAATATTGCGCTCGCTCTATTTTCGGCTTTTTGAAATGATTTGCAGAATAGTGCAGTACCAGAGTTTGTCACCATAGTCAGCGAGTGATACAAACCCTGGTCTGAGGGTTTGGGTCAGCTCTGTGTGATCATCCTAAGTCTCTCTCTCTCTCTCTCTCTCTCTCTCTCTCTCTCTCTCTCTCTCTCTCTCTCTCTCTCTCTCTCACTCCCTCTCTCTCTCTCTCTCTCTCTCTCTCTCTCTCTCTCTCTCTCTCTCTCTCTCTCTCTCTCTCTCTCTCTCACTCCCTCTCTCTCCCTCTCCTTCTCCCTCCCTCAGTGCTCCGGGGTGTTGTGAACCCTTGTGATCTACAGCTGTGTCATTTGATTGACAGTGGAGCTAAAGTGACAGGGTGATGTACCGGGGGGGTGGGGGGGGGGGCCTCGGAGGACGTCTGATTTGTTTTTGAACTTGAAGGACGCGCCGTGGCGCCACCGCGACAGTGACAGGCGTTTGGAGCGGGATGGAGATGTAATAGAGCCACCGACGCAGCGTGGTCCCATCCCGCTACACCCCGCTACAAGCCCTCACGTAGTGGGTGTAGCGGGGTGTAGCAAGGTGGTCCCATCCTGCTCCATCCAGCTACAAGCCCCTCACGTAGGGGGTGTAGCAAGGTGGTCTCATCCTGCTCCATCCAGCTACAAGCCCCTCACGTAGGGGGTGTAGCAAGGTGGTCCCATCCTGCTCCATCCAGCTACAAGCCCCTCACGTAGGGGGTGTAGCAAGGTGGTCCCATCCTGCTCCATCCAGCTACAAGCCCCTCACGTAGGGGGTGTAGCAAGGTGGTCCCATCCTGCTACACCCTGCTACAGGCCCTTCACGTAGGGGGTGTAGCAAGGTGGTCCCCATCCTGCTCCATCCAGCTACAAGCCCCTCACGTAGGGGTGTAGCAAGGTGGTCCCCAACCTGCTCCATCCAGCTACAAGCCCCTCACGTAGGGGGTGTAGCAAGGTGGTCCCAACCTGCTCCATCCAGCTACAAGCCCCTCACTTAGGGGGTGTAGCAAGGTGGTCCCAACCTGCTCCATCCAGCTACAAGCCCCTCACGTAGGGGGTGTAGCAAGGTGGTCCCATCCTGCTCCATCCAGCTACAAGCCCCTCACGTAGGGGGTGTAGCAAGGTGGTCCCAACCTGCTCCATCCAGCTACAAGCCCTTACGTAGGGGGTGTAGCAAGGTGGTCCCAACCTGCTCCATCCAGCTACAAGCCCTTACGTAGGGGGTGTAGCAAGGTGGTCCCAACCTGATCCATCCAGCTACAA
>CM051001.1:6695715-6698215 GCA_027704905.1 Muraenolepis orangiensis | reverse complement strand
GGGTGGTGGGGGTCGCGGCGATGGAAGAGTGCGGTGGTTGAATCGCGGTGATGATCCACGTTATACGGAAAACACAGCTGTAAGATTCTGCAAGAGGTTGTTGAATTGCCATTTTCAACACCAATCAAGTACCAATGCTTACTCCCTAACTCCCATCCCCTCCCGCGTTATTACATGTCCTACAGCAATATTTGACTAAACTATACAATACTATACTAACACTGTATACACTACCTATGATATACTATACTAACACTGTATACACTACCTATGATATACTATACTAACACTTTATACACTACCTATGATATACTATACTAACACTTTATACACTACCTATGATATACTACACTTTAAACTATAAACAACACTATATACTATACTATGTGCTGTACTATACACTACAATACTACAATACAGTACAATACTGTACACATTGTTTGGAGGGGGGGGGGGCATACAAGACAGGCTGATACCAATACTTTACATCCCAATACTTCAGGTATGACACCAATTAGAAATCTCACAACGGAATCACAGTGGAAGTTACACAATAAAGACAAGGCAATCCCGATGAGAGATCATTTACATTTGCATTTTTTTATTTTATAATTTCACATTTTGATTAAGGGAAGCCAGATTGCATCATGGATTTTCAAAATGAGCATTTCCACAAACCAGTGAACGCGCACAAGACATGAAAACACACACACACACACACACACACACACACACACACACACACACACACACACACACACACACACACACACACCCACTGACACACACCCCACACACACACACACACACACACACACACACACACACACACATTAAATGTGTTTGCTACTTTCCGGCACTTTTGTTTGTTCACCACATGATCAGGTAATTAGTTCACCGGTGTTGACCGGTTCAGCGCGTCAGCTCAGCTCAGACGTCGTTCACGCAACATTAGTGGGGTTTCCATCACCATTTTTCGATTGGCGTAACTGAAGTATCGCATTAGAAAATGTTGATGGAAACAGCAAAATTCTAATCAATTTCCTCTGATTTGCATAAAAACTGATACGCTCGCTTGAGGTGTTTTTGACTGATTCGAATCGAGTTAATCCAAAAAACTTTGCCGAATCAATTCTGACGTAGCGAACTTTGAACTCACGTGACTTGGCTTCTTGTCACCGCCCAAAATATCCGTTATCGCTGACGTAGTTTGTTCGCACCAACTAGTTGATGGAAACATCAGAACAAATTAGCATCTCCTTTATTTTGATTTGTGCAAACTTCCAAGTGTTTGCTTAAAATTAGCTTGGACTGTTAGTTGGAAAGCCAGTTACTGTGGGAAGAGCCGGACACGTCCGAAACGACCCCGTCACCACACACCGTATCCTGAAATGTGGCTGCGCAATCAGGGCCCATTTATTAACTACTAACTAACTACCCATGGAAGCAGATGGACCAGATAGGCCGTAACGCCACAAAGAATTCACCACGGAATTCACGCCAACGGTGACTTGGATTAAACACCTTATGGATACTGATAAGTCCTGACATTAATAGCTCTTAGCATGTTGTATATGTTAGCAAGTGTATATCCTTAATGTTGATAACACGCTCTTATCACAGCTACTTAAGCAGGTGACCTGGCAGTACCAAATTGTGTTATTCATCTTGTTAATATGAATACTTGTGAACTGCTGTATTTTTATGTTTGCGTACCCCAGTGTTATGCTATGGTCTGCTTCTACTAATGTACACCTTGTAAGTCGCTTTGGATAAAAGCGTCTGCCAAATGCCCTAAATGTAATGTAAATGTAAATGTAAATGGATACAGACTGACAGACTGACACTGCCCAGTGTGCTCTTCATGTCCAATTTTCAGAT
Source organism: Muraenolepis orangiensis (assembly GCA_027704905.1). Classification (NCBI taxonomy): domain Eukaryota; kingdom Metazoa; phylum Chordata; class Actinopteri; order Gadiformes; family Muraenolepididae; genus Muraenolepis; species Muraenolepis orangiensis. The sequence goes on along the minus strand of CM051001.1, from coordinate 6,696,334 downwards.
GGTTCTTCACAAGGCTTTGGTATGTTTGGACGCTTGTAATACACAGGATATCTGATCTGACAGCTCAGGAAGGGAAGTGTCTTCAAAGGCCTTATGTCAAGATCCTAGATGGGCAGGGCTTTGTAAAATCAATGTCTGTGAATGGGGGATTTTTATTTTTTAATGAAAATTTGATCCTCCGTGCAAGACTAATCCTGGTGGTCTCGAGCGGTTTCCGCCCGCTGCCTCTGTCTTGCTGAACCAGCGGAGGTGTGGAACTCCAGCGGAGGTGTGTGTGTGTGTGTGTGTGTGTGTGTGTGGGTGGGTGGGTGTGGGTGTATATATATATTATATATATATATATATATATATATATATATATGTGTGTGCATTTTAGAAGTACATTTTGACAATTAGTCTAACCCATAGTTTGCCATTGGTGATATGACACACAACATTACTAATGTAGTGTTTTCTAATTTGACATCCCAGGCGCTCACATGGAAAGCGTGAAGTATTGTCTGTGATTAAAGCTTCGACTCCTCGTGGTACGTGAGGTTCACCAGACACTTGATCAATGCTAATCAGATTCAATTTCAGAAGTTGAAGCAGAGACCCCAGTCATCCACCTAAAGGAAGC
>CM051001.1:6678215-6693215 GCA_027704905.1 Muraenolepis orangiensis | reverse complement strand
GATTATGGGGCCGACGGAGGGGGCTGAATGGTCGTGTCATGGGGGGGGTCTTAAGAGACATGATTCTGCCACGCCCCCCACCACCCCCCCCCCCCCCCCCCCGCTCTCACAAACCCACCCCCCATCCCACCCCCCGCTCTCCCAAACCCACCCCCCACCCCCGTAGAGTCTGAAGGGGAAAGATTGTTCCAAAGCGGTTTGATGCCTGATGGTGGGGCCGCCTCACGTAGTGTGGGGAAGCACGGAGACGATAGCGGAACATTGAGACGCTAGAATTGAGTGCCAATGAGATTTGAGATCCAGAACGACCAAGGGGATGTGAGGTCAAGGGGAAGAAACAGGGGGAATGAAGTGGGAGTGTGTTCACTAATTACAACACTGGAGGAATACCACAGGAACAGCGAATGACATTGCTGTTGCTCCATGTTTGTGATGCTTCTCTTCTTGAGTTCCTGTGAGGTTTGCCGAGCTTCCAGAGAAGGTGTGGATAACCGGATGGTAGAGTCTCCATACGTGTGGAACCACGCATGTTCCCAGTTGTCTAGTGGGGACCTTCGACCCCACTGCAAAACTGATGGTCAAGACCAGTCTGTTGAAAGGCTAGTCTCTCAAAACATACCAGGGAATCTCGTCTCAGGACGGCGTTTCAAATGTGTGTTATTGGCAAGAGACAGCAGGACTTTCTAACATGCTTGGCAAAGAGCAAGATCCATTTTGGGTACACAGGGTCAATGGCGAGAGAGAGAGAGAGACGGAGGGGCTTCCAATGTAGATTTGGATATTGCGTCACCACCACCAAATTCTTCAAATTCCATATTTATTCTCCTGGTCTTCGTTGTAGTTCATTCGGTCCAGTTCTTATTGTTCCGTTAGCTGTTAACTGACGTACTCAGCTCATAGGAAAAAGGTACGAGAACGGAAATTGCTTCACGTCAGACCGTGAAAGCAACACCAAAAGCAGACCTTCTCTCAGCCTCTACAAGTTACAACTGTACAATCGTATTTTTAGGTAGCCACATTTTTTGTAATCGGATCCAGAGGCCGGATCAATTGTGTTTTCACGACACGAATTGTTGATCCAAATACATCACCACCCCTACCCCCCCCGCCCCCCCCCCCCCTCCTCCTGCCTTCCTCTTCAAGGGTGTTGAAGAGGAAGAGGCTTCTAGGGCAAACGGGTTGGGTCATCATGAAACGAATGAACGCGCACGATAAGCAGTGATTGGAGCGTGCAGAGCAACAGCAGACGGGTCTCCTGACAACCACCACCTGGGAAATTAGAGAGCCCGCCGCGGGTCTCCGAGGCCTGTTGATCAAACAGCTGACCACAGCACGAAGACCAAAATGAGGACCAATCGGTGGAGGGCCCTGCGTAGCCGGCCGTCCGTCCGGGCTTTAATGAATCGACACTCGTGGGCCGCGCTCATCTGCATGAGAACAGCACACGGAGATTACCTCTAATAAACGGGATATTACGGGAGGACCAAAAAATAAATAAAAATAAAACAAACCAATTATACGAGTCATCCGAGAAACGATAAAGAGCAACGCGGATATAAGCCGCGGAAATGTCATATGAAATTTAGCTTTTTAATATATTAAATATATATACTTGACCATTATGAAGAGGACTGCCATTGTAATTTCTGACCTATGACATATGTAATGTCTTGACCAATGATGTTATTCGATATACATCTATAGATATATACATATATATAAATACATATAGATAAACATACATATTTATATAATAAAAATATATGTATTATATATTTTTTTTCCACACACACACAGACAGACACACACACACACACAATATATATATATATATATAAACACATACATACATACATATCCCGTTTCTGATCTCGGGAATTAACAAGGGTAAAATATCCGCATGAAAAGCGCCGCCTTAAAGTGACGCCTGCAGATTGTGAGGCGTGGTCATGGCGTGTTCCCCTTGCTACGGCTGAGTGTCTCATGGCTGGGTCACCTTGTTCTCCGGCACACAGCTGGTCTAAAACCCAATCAGCTCCCGCTCGTTCAACTTCGAATAGGATGGCAATGTCCGCTCGGTCGGAGAGAAACAGAGATAAAGGCCTGCTACTGATCATACCTTAATGGACCCATGCTGCCTACCGCGTATTCCTGTATCCGTCTGTATTACAGCTGTACATACATCCCATAATGACCACCAAGATACACACTAGCTCCATACATAAGCCATGTATATACATTTTTTTATGGAATCCAGTTTTCGATTTTAAATCTCGATCAAATGATTTAGGTTTCTCTTGTGAAATACTGTTGTCATTAGGATTTTACAGCCACATAATGTCCTATCCACGTGTCCTGTGACCAGCACTATACATATATTACTATCCACAAATTAAATTGGCCCACAAATTATTTACGAGAACATATACAATCAAAAATAAATTTTTCTTCTGTTTTTTGGAGCAAGAACGAGAGCCAGTTAAATTTTCCTCCAATAGGAACCCGTTTTATAAGCTGTGTCTGTCCCTATGCCCCCTCGATGACCCTACACGCTCCGGTTGTCTCTGCTATGGAAAAACGTTTGAGGGCTCAAATGTTCACATGAAATGGGCCAAAAGGTAGACAATGAAAATCATTAATTAAACAAGACGTGGACTTTGAAATATCTATTTCGTAATGTGGGACCAAAGTCTCAAATATGTTTGATCTGCAAGCGAAGCTGGCGCAGAAACACCATAATACCACGGGAGAAGACACTGTGTCACGTAACACTCTTCACTTCAATGGAACATATCAGATGGGATCAGATGCTCATTCTATCAATGTGCAGACAGAGCCTCACCTCTGAATGACTGACAGATGGGTAGCTGAAAATGGACCGGTCAGAGGAGGACCAGAGCCTCTCTCTCTCTGTTGAATGGGTTATTGGTGATAATACAACTAAAATAGAAACCATTCATAGATTCTGCGAACAGCCAAAGAACTCCATAATAGCTGTCCTTCGAGATGTAGTGACCGGTGGTAAGGTGAAGAAGAACATCATTTTGTCCGTCCGAACCGAGCTGCAGACCACAGAGAATCAAACAATAGTAACTAAAACACCCTTTATGTGCAGTCCTAAGGGTATTTAGAGTTGTTTTTTGTATGTTCATATACAAGTTATTTCCCCCCCCCTTTTCATTTTAATTTTCAATAATCAGGCCAGTAGGACAGTAGCTGAACAGCCAGGCTGCCCATGGTTGGGCCGGTGTGATAGGACCATAGCGGGAGAAACACAGGCCGGTCGGCGTTTAACGACCAGCTCAGGGGAGAAACACACAAACGGACGCCGCGTTCCAAATTTCCCTGCGGTGTAATAATGGATACGAAGGGCGGGCATAAAGAAAGACACTCGAGGTTCATACGTTTTTATTAATCACAGCAGTCGGGTCACTCTCCGTCCTCGGGTAACGCAAGGCCCCCCCCCCCAGCGGAGAAGTTATGAAAACTCAATGATTTCCGATAGCGCTGCGCGGAGGTCATCCGTGTGTAATTTAGAGGCAGATATGCGTATAGAAAATCCATGATGTACATAATCACCATCGCAGATCCCGGGGCCTCGGCCCGCCATCGATCGCGGCGATAACTTGTTCTTTTAGAGAGCAAACGTGACATCGCTCCTCCATTAAATGGGCCCAAAGAAGACAACAAAACGTCAAAACAACATCAACAACAACAACAACAACACCAACACAAAGTATCGCAAGAGTAGATAAACCCTCGGAATATGGAGGGATATTTGCGTTTAACGCCATGGGGAATCGTCAACGAATGTAATCCGTTTACTTTGTGACCGCGGAGGAGGGAGAAGGGAGAAGGGAGGAGGGAGGAGGGAGAAGGGAGAAGGGAGGAGGGAGGAGGGAGGAGGGAGGAGGGAGAAGGGAGAAGGGAGAAGGGAGAAGGGAGAAGGGAGAAGGGAGAAGGGAGAAGGGAGAAGGGAGAAGGGAGAAGGGAGGAAGGGAGGAGGGAGGAGGGAGAAGGGAGAAGGGAGGAGGGAGGAGGGAGGAGGGAGAAGGGAGGAGGGAGGAGGGAGAAGGGAGAAGGGAGAAGGGAGAAGGGAGAAGGGAGGAGGGAGAAGGGAGGAGGGAGAAGGGAGAAGGGAGAAGGGAGGAGGGAGAAGGGAGGAGGGAGAAGGGAGAAGGGAGAAGGGAGGAGGGAGAAGGGAGAAGGGAGAAGGGAGAAGGGAGAAGGGAGAAGGGAGGAGGGAGAAGGGAGAAGGGAGGAGTGAGGGAGTGGTGGTGGATTCAGAACACGGCGGGAGTGTCGGATCATCAATAATTATCTATATGGGTTTTGTTTTGATTCATGAACATTCATTAATCAGAAACAGGATGGTGTCTTTTGGCTAATTGCGCAGCAGGGTGGGCATTATTTGAAAAATCAAAAGGGATCAGTGGGGGAGGGGAGGGAGGGGGGGGGGTGAGAACATTTTGAATAAATTACAAACATTTAGTTAAGGGGGCTGTTTAAGGGCGGGGGTGGGGGTGGGGGATGATTAGCATAATAGATCAGCTGAATGGATAGTGCTGACATGAACCGATGTCTCCTCGTCATCTATCTTCCCTACCTGACTGGTGCTGCGCAGGTATAAACACATCGTTCATTAATTACTGCACACAACATGATGTCCACACGTACACACACACACGTACGTGAGCACGCGCGCACACGCACACACGCACGCCGCCCAAGCGCACAATTTTCCACTCAACTTGCCATACCATCTCCTCTATACGGCAGATACACGTATCTACCGTATCTGTTTCTTCTCGTCATTTAATCAGGTCTTGAAATACCTTGGAGAAGCCTCACCTACTTTGCCGTCCACCATCTTCTTTACACTTTTAAAGGCCACCTCTTTTTTCATTTATTTTATCCCTCGAACTACCCGAGCTCAAGATCGCCGCTCTTCAAAGAAGCTGTCAGACAAGGAGACACCATGTCTTCACGCAGACCCGTGCACTGGTCGGGTTAATGTGACTTTGTGGCTGATTTGCTGGTTTTCGGTCAGTCGGTAGGCCGGTTAGATTAGATGGTGATATATATTCCTCTCCCTGACGGACGCTGTGTTTAACAGGTTGAAGGCAACACTCTGATTAGGTGACTGACTCCTGCACAATAATAAGATGCTTATTCAAATTAGATTATCCAGTGGATTACAATGAACCGCAAAGCCACTAAGGACTACACTTTACTATTCAAAATGATCCGTTTGTCGTGTTGTCTTTCCGGCTAATGTGCTCTACTAATGAGGGATTTAACAGACGTTGATTTTACCTCTGAATTTAGAAACGCAGGTGAAATGTCCCTCTATTTATTAAATGTGTTTTGAAATGTTTCACGTGTCTAAACACAGTTGCCTCTGCCTTTTCCCACTCCCTCTTCCTCCACACACACACACACACACACACACACACACACACACACACACACACACACACACACACACACACACACAGACACACACACACGCGTGGCGCACACACACACACACACACACACACACACACACACACACACACACACACACACACACACGCGCGCGCGCGGGCGCACACACACACACACACACACACACACACACACACACACACACACACACACACACACACACACACACTAATATGGAAACAGATAAGGTGCAGTATAGTAAGTAGGTATAGTGTGCATCATTTCAAAGGAGATCTAATTGCCGTGTGCTGGGTAATGATTTCCTGAGTTTTCATTTCCTTGTTGTAATTGCTATGTTTCCCCTCACCGTTCTGCATTGGTTGTTCATTACCAGTAAAAAATAAAATAATAAAGCACTGCCTTACACACACCTCTTGAGACCGGAGGGTGTATCACTGGAATGTCATCCCCTCCTGGGTGTAGGAGGACAAGCCCATGTCCTGGGTATAGGAGGACCACTACATGTCCTGGGTGTAGGAGAACCACTCCATGTCCTGGGTATAGGAGGACCACTACATGTCCTGGGTGTAGGAGGACCACTCCATGTCTTGGGTGAAGGAGGACCACTCCATGTCTTGGGTGTAGGAAGACAAGCCCATGTTCTGGGTGTAGGAGGACCACTACATGTCCTAGGTGAATGAAGACCACTACATGTCCTGGGTGTAGGAGGACAACTCCATGTCCTGGGTGTAGGAGGACAAGGAGGTGGCGGCGTCCAGCAGTCCTGATGGTGCAGGTCCATGGCAACACATCAGCCCAGTGGACCGATGAGCACTCGGCCATTAAACAGTTGTGACGGCTCGCTGAGAGGCTGCCAAAACAAGCCACACGGAAAATGACCGGCTCTCGTCTCTTAACGTGTCAGTGTCAGTGTGTGTGTGTGTGTGTGTGTGTGTGTGTGTGTGTGTGTGTGTGTGTGTGTGAGGGGTGAGATGTTTGTGTGTGCGCAAGTGTGTGTGCGTGTGTAGAGTGTGTGTGCATGTGTGTGTGTGTGAGGTGAGATGTGTGTGTGTGGGGTGACATGTTTGTGTGTGTGCAAGTGTGAGCAAGTGTGTGTGTGTGTGTGTGGTGTGTGGTGTGTGTGTGTGTGTGTGTGTGTGTGTGTGTGTGTGTGTGTGTGTGTGTGTGTGTGTGTGTGTGTGTGTGTGTGGTGTGTGTATAGTTGAGATGTGTGTGTCCGTGCATGCATTGATCTGGCGAACGTCTGAGCACATAGGAAGATCCAAGTACGAACACAGAGACCTGCGACACGAACAAATGAACCATTGGCCGTGAACCAAGAGGGAAAATACGGTAGAAGAGGAAGAAGGGGGGGGAGGGGGGGGTGGAGGCTAATAGGCTAACAGGAGAATGAGAGGGGGGTGGGGGGGGTTGGGGGGTGGGGGGGGGGTTGCTTACAGAGGATGACGTAGCAGGGAGGCGGGAAGCGACTAAGAAGGGTGCATCATGCTCGCTGTCCCGGCTGGCAGGGAATCAAATGCATGGAGAAAAAAGAGAAAGATGGGGACACGAGGTGCAGCATAAACACCGCCTCTTAAATAGACATCACACCATCGGGCCGGGCGGACCCAGATATTTCTGGCTCTTCGCCAAGGGGCAGCGCTGCAATTTGTTAGGCAGCGGAGGGGAGGGATGGGGGATGGAGGCAGTGCTGAGGGCGGCAGCCAAAGGACTTGACCGTGTATGCTTAGTTAAGATGAAGAGGTTTGCAGCCGATCAACCCGTACTGTAGTTAGCACTTGAAGGCTTTTAAATAAAGAGAGGCGCTTGATGTATTTTTGCATCAATTTGAAAAGTTGCTGGATTCTAGTGGTGGCCACAAATGGACATGGACAACGACTTGCATATCACATCAATATCACACTATTAAATATTTCAATGTCATCCGTACAGTATACCGTAGAGCGGCTTGATGTCTTTGTTCACTGCCTGGTCAACTGTATCCCGAACCCTGCAATCTCAGGGTTGAACAACCCAATCATTTATCACTGCCTATTTCACAGAATTAGTGAAGGGGGCAATTGAAGGCCTGCAGTGTTTCACAGCGTATCTTTTAACTTAATAACAGATGTGGGAGCCAAATGATCAATATTACATTGTGGTTTACCACACCGTGAGGTTGTTGAGTTTCCGGCCATCGAACACGCAAAAAGTGAAGGTAGCTTGTTTGCCAATGCTCTAACAAACACATTAAAAGAGCAGTTCCGGTAACATATTTGACATTCTCTTTTATCTACTTGTGATTGATTGCACCTCCCCTTCCCGATGCATACACACATAACACTGTGGGTGTTGACAGAGAACAGAGCAGACTAATAAAGGAGTGGGGTCCATTGGTGTGTACTCAGACACATTTAGCTTTTTCTTTTGTGTGATTTCATATGTGGCTTTTTGAAATGGCTTTCAATAGCAAACTATGTACCTGGCAGACAAACCTGGGCCCTCTGGCACTGTGAAACTTTGTAAAATAAGAGAGAGGTAAACAGAACACAGGACAATTAATCATGGCAACTTGCTTTGCTAAATGCAAGGACAATTCATGGTGAATCACAGATCAAAAGATACAGAGAGAACAGCATATTGATTATTTCTAGCTCCAGATAAACCACTCTCAGCCTAGCCCCAATAATGAAACTGAGCAATGATGACTGGGGGCCTAGGTCTGCTACTGGCAGAGTAAACAAAGAAGCTCTAAAGGTACATAAAGATGATCTCGCCCAGACCAGGATCACAGAGACTCACTCACCCCTGGATCTAGTCCTAGGGGCAGTATTCATAGGTCTAGGGCATAATAATTGTTCTCCTCTATATGTTCTCCTCTATATAGAGGGCTCACATTCACCCATTCATTCACGACAGCGGAGCCAACCATGCAAGGAGACAGCCAGCATGTCAGGGTTAGGGTGTCTTGCTCAAGGACACCTTGACAGATTTTGCTAGGAGGATTCGGTGGATGGAACCAGCAACCTTCCGGGTGTGAGGCGACCGCTCTACCTCCTGAGCTACACTGCCACCCTAACTACTCCTGGGCCACAAAGTACTACATGGAGAGAAGCCAAATAACCAAGGTGCTTCGGGCATCTGTCTGGCACCAGCCCTAACACACACCTCCAGAGGGCATCCCTCTGGAGGGGCTGGGCAGGACCAACTGGGAACAGACCCTGGGGCCAACACCGAGGGCATGGACAACCTGGTCGGGATGATATCTCCAAGCTGACCAGTGGAGAACTAGGGATCTCCCATGGTGGACGTTGCTCTAGATGCCCTATGGCCCCCAGGAGGTAATGGATGGATTGATGGATTAAGCATACTGTAAATGTGAGGTTTGTTTTAGTAACCAAAATGTAGACATAATGCTTAGTATATTGTTGGCACACATTTTGCACAAACTGAATTAATGAAAGGTTGCAACAATAAAAAAGTTGCCTACTCATGTACTGATATGTAAATCCTGTGGAGAATGAGTTAAATAAGCACTCTGAGGAGGTTAATATGCAAGGGATTATAGAGGAATTATGTATGTGCTAATCTTCTCCATTAAACAACACACCTACGCCTGAGCCTCACTGTAAATTAGTCCAGACCGCTAAACATTGACTCCTCCTATATCCTCATTCTGCCTCCTTCAAAACGTCTACAGATTAGAAGCAGTCCAGGCAAAGGAGAACATGTTTCATAGTTGTCACATGTTATCAGGAAGTCATAAACCATGGAAATAAACATTAGAGCTAATAAACGCTTGCCGATAAGGAACCCGTCTGAAAATACAGGGGGCCAGTCAGGCCTGAACAGGGATCAGCAATAAACCAGCTAACCAGTGGAGAACAGAGAGGTCAGAGGTCAGAGCCTGGCAACCACAGCTAATGTGGATCGTTATAGACCAACCACTGCATGGCCCTGGACAGAGCTGTGTGTGTGTGTGTGTGTGTGTGTGTGTGTGTGTGTGTGTGTGTGTGTGTGTGTGTGTGTGGTGTGTGTGTGTGTGTGTGTGTGTGTGTGTGTGTGTGTGTGTGTCTGTGTGTCTGTGTGTGTGTGTCTGTGTGTCTGTGTGTGTACTGTGACACCCCAGTGTGCAGGGTCATTAACGCTGCTTATATCGATATAAAGAGCAAAGGGCAGACAAGTTGCGTCCCCCCCCCCCCCACCCCCACCCCCAGCAGGCCTCCCAGACCCTGCAGCCACCAAGCTGTCCGTTCACTTCACCAGCCGGTGAAGGTGAAGGTGAAGGTGAAGGTGAAGGTGAAGGTGAAGGTGAAGGTAAACGTGTGTCTCTCTTTAGAATGGGGAAGTCAAGTCAAGCTTTATTGCCATAGCACATTTCATACAAAGAGCAACGCAATCTTTACATAAAGTAACAATACAATCAAAAATATGCAAGTGCAGAATGTAAATATGCATATCAACAGTTGCAATTATACAATTATTTAATGCAGAATACCCACATCTCACAATATCATAACACAAACACACACACACACACACACACACACACTAAGTAACTTAGTCATAGACTGTAGTGAAAAGTAAAGGCCTCTCTCAGGTCCTCAGGCAGGCTGTTCCATATTCTTGGGGTGTAGATACAGGAGGCAGCTTCCACTGCTTAAGAGTTATTAAGATGGATGGTTAAGAGACCACTGCCTGTGTCCCGGAAAAGTTCTTGATTGTTGGTTTGAATCCAAGCATGTGCATGTATTTTATTCATACCGAGGTGCTACACAATTTAGAGCCTTGTATACAAGTATATACAAGTACCATACTATTCAAATCGATTGTAGTTGAGACGAGGAGCCAATGCAGAGATCTAAGAACAGAATTTTGGGAGGCTGGGGTTGAATAGACCATTACAGTAGTCTAGCCTACTTATTGTGAATGCATGGATTCATTTTTATGCCTCTGGCAGAAAGCCCATTGATTTGGAAAAGTTTTTTAGATGGTAGAAAGCAGATTTTGTGATTGATATGGCTCTTAAAATGTAGATCCCCGTCCACAATTACACCGATTTCTGGCTTCACTTTTGCTCTCCAGCGACAAAGAACTGAGATGAGCTACACTTTTCTGTCTCCGAGCCTTTGAGCAAAAGATGAGTCATTGTTTTATCCTTGTTCTGTTGTAAAAAGGTCTGACATCCATAGATTAATATAATTAATGGAGTTAGAGAGAGAGTATGGGATGTAGGCCTTCAGGAAACAGGGATATATACAGTTATGCAGAATAATCAGCATAATTTCAGTAATTTATTTTGTCGTTATTTTGTTTCTTTCTAACATGTGCAAGTGAGTGCGTATAGAGATCCAATTAAAATGGTCCAGGAACGGGAGCTTTGGGTCCTCCACACATAACACCCAAGTTCCATGTTTATAGCGAGGAGACGTGAACCATGACAATTTGGATGAACTCCATCTTCTCTGAAGAGAAGTGCGCTTTAAGAAGTTGCCAAAGTTGCCTACAAACGGTATGTTGAGCGAGCAGCAGTATCCCTTAAGGCCCGTGTGTGAAGTTGATGGACACGGCTCAATTTGAGGAGCTGGGACAGGGGCGGGGAGATGATGAACCGGCAGCGTGACTGTAAAAGATAACAAGGTTTGTCAAGTGCTCTTTAAGTGTCTCCAGTTGTTTGTTCCCGAGATTGTCATTTCCCACATGGATGACAACAGTGGAGGCAGATGGGTTTTAATCCAGCAGCTGTGTGACTTCAGAGGCTGTATCCTGGACGCGGGCACGCGAGGTAGCAGAGGTTTTTTAGCCACGGGCGAAAGGGTGGTGTGCCAAAACCACGGATGAGCTGAGCTGGGTGGGTCGATGGTGAGCCTCTCGAGAGCGCCGGCTGGGCTCCTTCTGTGTCAGGTGCACCTTGGGTTTGGCAGGAGGTGGTCATGCTGCCTGGCAGGATGGCTCAAGCCCACCAGGGCAAGGCAGGGTGGATATCCCAGTAGCTGGAGGTGGTGCGGGGTTAGATGGTTGATCACGTGAAGATTTTCCAGCACCCGGGACCGGTTTTTGCAGCCTCGGTTTTAGAAGGAGGACCACTGCTGGGTGGTGATGGGTGTGGAGCCAGTGATATGGGTTTAGCCCCAAACTTTGCCCAAAGGTCGCCTGCATGTGTATGTGTGGAGTTGTAGAAGGCTTGGCAACTGTGAAAAAGTTGTCCAAAAGTTGCTCATCATCTCGTATCTGGTGGAGGACTCCAAGAGAGTAGCACATCCTCTCTTATCTGATGATTTGACAATCTTATGGCTCAGGGGAGAGCAGCCGGCACAGGTCGAAGGAAAGAGGAGCATTGCAAGCTTGAACCACAGCTCGGTCTGAATCTTGAAAACACAGCCTAACAAAATCAAATCCTTGATGGTCCAGAAGAAGTTGTTTCCCAAGTTCACAAAACCATAACGATACAAAACAGCTGGCTGAAAATAGCATACAATAGATAGTTGTGTTGCTCAACAAACAAGTAGAAGCGGAACTGTTCGTTTGGCAATTAAAACATGCATCTCAGCAGGCTCAGAGGTAATTTATTCTTTGTATAAGATGTACAGCGTACTGCCCGTAACACCTCGCCAGTGTGAACAGTTGGTTGGTTTGGTTGGTTTGTGCAGTGGACCATTTTTAATGAACGGCTTAAACAATTTCAATGACACCCATATATAACACTGTCTTTGGTAATTAATTCAAATTCTCATTTTATGTAAGCTAATCCGGAAATATTTCATGGAGGAGGCATACGTTATATTAGATGCATGGGAATGGAGTGTTTATTATATATATATTTGTGTATTGAAAACTGGAAAGATAAACATCATTGTAATTATTTTGTACTTTTAATAAGTAACATTGCACTGCACTAAATTGCACTGCAATATGCAACACACACACACACACACACACACACACACACACACACACATTTTGCAAGCAATAAATAATTCTTGTTGGGTATTGCCCAAAGCAAAACATTGTAAATCCAAACAGCGATAAAAGATCTAGACAAGGATCCTGTACGCGTTTCTTGTGAACACAGATGGTGAGTTATTGCACAACCCACGGGCCGACAAGTAGACCACACGGAGAACACCACGTTAGAGATACAGACACACACCTAACAAACGCTTTAAGAATTATTCAATTAATCTTCATCAAAGTGGCTGGCCTTTTCTACAAGACTGAACTAGCGAGAGAGAGAGTTGGAATTGTTTCTGCTGTCAAAGTCGCATATCGTTTCAAATGGCATTAAAGGTACAATTTGAGGACCAAGATGGTGCAACGACTACAGCATGACTCCCTGAACAACACAAGGGATTCCTCCACACGCCAGGAGTGGGTACAGTCATGAGAGGTGGAAAAGGAACAAAGAGGATGCTATGAACGTCTATGTGAATGTCAGTGTGTGTGTGTGTGTGTGTGTGTGTGTGTGTGTGTGTGTGTGTGTGTGTGTGTGTGTGTGTGTGTGTGTCATCCATCAGCTTTACATGTTGGGTAAGTGAACGGTGAGAAGCGAAACATAATCCTGGGCAAAAAAAAGCTGGTTGCTTTATCCTACAGAAGGCTGCAGTCCTATCTCCGTTTGATGGCATCTCGTAGAGCTTGATGCCCGGTGTGTTCAAAACATCACCGTACTCTCCAAAATGTCAGACTTTTGGGATTTGCAATTTTTTGCCCCTTAATCCGCCGGTGGAAGCAGAGCTAATGTGTCTCTCAACAGCAGCGTAAGCGATGGAGCATTTGTGAATTGAGGGTAGCGGTGTCCGTGGAGGGGCCTATCATTACTCAAAGCCCTTTAGCCCTATAGCAGAGGCTGGGTATGCAACATGAATACAAAATCGGTGGAAACCTGATCTGAGTGGCCTCTGTTTGGCGGTGTGCGATGCATATGTGAGCGAATTACAGTTTCCAGGGGGAGATGAGATGAGATGCAACCCCCCCACCCCCCCCCCCCCCCAAAAAAAAACAAAAAACGGTTTGTTTGGCTGGTTATCCTGAAATACAATTCTGCTGTACAATGAAACAAAGATGGCTTGAGCACGGCCCTGAAACCTTCTTCCCAGCGCTGGCGAAATGACAACTCCTTCATGGAAATGGACACAATGATTATCCCCAGCTGAAGACATCATTATTCAAATAGGTATTTGGAGACGGGCCAAAATGTGCGATTTTATTACTTATCCTTATCTTCTCTCTCTCTCTCTTAACTCGAGTCACTTTTAACGTTTTTAAGCACAGTGGGATTCCTCCCTCAGTAATATGTCTTCATCACGCTCAATATGAAGATGGTTCCGCTACGGCGGCCTCACCCACCGACCTCACCTCACCTCGGGCTTGGTGTAGCGCTGCTCCCCTGCTCAGCGTCTATTGGTCACGCTCCACCCACACACACACACACACACACACACACACACACACGCTTGATTATCCGCATCACTGGGGATAAGGAGAGGATGAGCAAACGTATGGCAAGTCTCATCTTCTTTAAGGTAGGAGCTCTCTGGGCTCACCCACCTTTCCTCTTTGACAGTTTTCTATGTTCTAAATGAATAACCCCCTTTTCTCTCTCTCACACACACACACACACACACCACACACACACACACACACACACACACACACACACACAACCCTGATTCTTCCTCTTAGCACTTGCGTCGTACTAGCTCTAGTGGTTACAAGATTACTAGTGATTGTTTGCTTGTTAGTTATATTGTTGTATTGTTTGCCAACGTATTTTACTTTTGCCTGAGCACTGGTTTGTTCTTGGAGGCTTGTTAGGAATTAGATGCCCTTTTGACTTCTGGTGACTAGTAGTTATCTTGCCTACCTTTGTTGAACGCAAGTCACACACACACACACACACACATACACATACACACACACACACACACACAATTGCCATGTATGTGTAACTGAGGGGTGCATTCAAAGGGGAGTGTTGCCGATGGGGACAGCATTTGATAACCAAAAAGGTCATTCCTAGAACGTAATGGATCTACCATATAAAATAACACATAGCAGAGCTACGGATTGATCTTGGTCCAAGTCTCGATAGAAGAAATGCTTTAGGAACTACGATCCAAATAAACTAAAATGCTCTTTCTATAGGTTATACCAGTTATTGGTATTGGTTTGGTACCAAGTAACGTCAAACAAGGCGTTGGGTTTTGTTGGATTGTTTTTTGACTTTTTTGGTTGTTGTGACTGTTAATCACAGTGTGAATCACTATACGAATCACTATCTATTTATATTACTGTATTTAATAATCATTGGATCACATATTACATAGTAGAATGTGGTGTAGTATGTAGTAGCAGCAGACGTCGGACAAACATGTAAGGATTCTCTTGTCATGCTAGTTTCTGTAAAAGGTATCGAACCTACGGACATACAGTATGTGCCTATCTATCTAAATTAAAAAGTTCATGAAAAACGTAAACCCTTGGCCTTCAACCAACCACACCAGTGACACATTTAAGTTATTCGCAACGTATTGAAATCACAAACCGCTTGGACTCATCTTAACACTAGTT
>CM051001.1:6653215-6670715 GCA_027704905.1 Muraenolepis orangiensis | reverse complement strand
AATGTCATAAATGGATGCTATTTGGTGTTGAGGGGATTAATTGGTCCGTACAATTTAGTCAAGGATAACTTTGGGACTTTTAAACCTATTTTCCCATCATTTTGTGTGATTCATGTGGACAACAATTGTATAAATTGTTTCAGTATGGGGTTGAGGGCGCGTCAGCAGTCAGCTGAGAGACGTCTGCAATTTAACTCTTTGGGGCCACAGAGCCCCGTCAATGTAAGTCCTTGGGCTTGTTTTTGCGATGGACAGATTGTTATTTGAAGTATGGAGCAATATTATGGAGAGGATCCCTAAAGAGGGATACAACATTTGTATTTATCATTTGCTTGTTATTGTGTCTCACCGAATCTGGAGAGTTGAGTTGGTGGCAGGGAGAGAAGGATGGAAGTGAGATGGAGGGAGAGATTTCACAGTGGTTTGAATATTGTTCGAAACATTTGGGATAATACAAGCTCAACAGCACAGCACATATATATATATATTAATGAAAAAATCGAACATATTGTACCATTAATTCAGTAACTACTTATTCCTCAATTCCTTGGAAAACGATATATATCAACCTTCTGGTGTACTACATGTGCATTTAAACATAATTTATATTTTGATATAAAACTACTTGTAGCCTGTCGTAGCCTAATTGCAACACCTGGATGTCTCTCATCAATTGGGATATGAATAAAGCAATGTCACACATTTCTATACAAACGTATGGGATGGGGGAGGGGTTGATTAGCGTATGGAACAAAAGCAATACATTACACTCATTAGCACTATCACACCTTGCTCAAGGCAAGGTGTGCGGATGACACCATGAAACCGCAGATGCATAGATAATGTCTGAGAAAAGCAAAAATCTGCGCGTTTACACGTCAGGTTTTCACACCTTAGAATGTCACATTTTGCTGCGTTAACTGGCAAATACATTGTTGTTTTTTGGGTGTTTGTTTCTTCTTTTGTGATCTAACGCGGGTTGGAAATTGGCATTACCGCCACCTTCTGGACTGTGGAGTGTGGATTATTATACAAATAAAATTCAAATATTCTTGAAATTTCCGTGTTTTATAAAGAGCAGCATTTCTCACTATAATAAATAAAACATATACAGTACATACAGTATGTAATACTGTACATGCTCCACATGGTTTCCGCAAACGCTCCCGTCTACCTGTAGCATCCTTATTCATTATGTTTAATGTACTTTGATTGGTTTGATTTGGTCTATCGAGCAAGTAGAATAAGAGCTAGTAGAACAGCTTGTTGGCTGTTCTGAGCCCAATAGTTTGCAGACCACACAAAATGATGATGCCATTTATCACATCCCATTTCAATATCAATAACAATACTGTCCAAATCCGTGTCAGCTTGTAATGCTTACTACTCAGCGTCACTGTGCACACTGATATGTTTGTTTTATCAATTAATAAAGATGAGGTCTGAGCAGCTGTGTAGAATGCTGTATGTCTGATCTTGAACATGGAATTCCACTTCATCTTGATGTTTTGGTACGTTGTTAGCATGTGGGCTACAATATATTTTTTGGAAAGGAACATGATTCCATTGTCCCCTATTTACTGGGGCTCAGAGAAAGTTACAGATGAATTGAAACAGTGTTGAGTAGAGCAGTGCTTTAGGCAATCTACTCAACATTTATGGCCCATTGGCATATGAACATTAAAAAGTAACTGACTCTGACCTAACTTTTTAGGGCCTTAGATTGCTCCCATATAGAAACAAAGATTTACTGAATCATGCTGAAAAGTTCACATGTGTTTTAATGTCATGTCCTCTGGACATTCAGTTAGACATTCTAACTTTGCAATATAGTAATTTAACATAGTTGGTCTCAAAACCTCGTCAATTTATCATTGTATAGTTTCAACACTAATGATGGCATGTGTCAAGTGTGCCAGTAGAGCGAGGGTTCTTGCTCCAAAACCGGATCACTCAGAAGCCGCCTGCAGGAGAAGTTACGCCACTCATGTGTATCTCAAGCTGGGCTAAAACTTATGAGACATTTCATATCAAATCGGCAAGCTGCTCACTTCCATGAAATGAAGCATCGTCACAGAGTGAATGAGCCTATATGGATTTCTGGTATTTTTTGCTAGTTATTGAAAAAAAAAATTTCACTGTCAGTACGTATAGGCTAATTGAACTTAATAGGCTAAGTCTTAGCCTATAAGTTTGATATAATCAACATGTTCTTCTTAAATCAGTAGCCTACATGGTTGTTGTCTTCAAAAGTATTGTTGTTTAATGTTAAGTCGGATCCCAATGGTGTCATTACTATTTCTATTGCCATCGCCTTTCCTTATAGCATCTTCTGCAACTTTATAATTTGCTTTGGAGCAAAGTGTTATTCACAATTAGCTTGTTGCTCATTCTGAAGAAAGCTGTCATTTTATTAATGCGTTTGTGATCAAAGCTGTTGAATAATTATTATTATTATAATTATTATTACATTTGTTGTTAGGCTACATCTTTAAATGCAGCTGCCTGTCATTCATGCGTTGAAAATAGGAAAATAGATTATGTTGATGTTAACGTGTCGATTTTTAAAATATTAACTCAACGTTTCTGAGACGCCCCATTGGCCTTCCGAAGATATGAGCTGTAAAGGCAAATCCTCGAGTTTGGGTTTGTCAAATGCCCAAAAGCTATCAAGAGTCGACCGCTAATTATTGCAGCAGTCTAATACATTACACCATCTAGTGGCCTCTTGGTGCCTCGCCAACAAAATTGGTGGAAGCGGTCAAAATGGCCGTGGCGGTCTAATGTAGTTCAGGAGTGCCGGCGCTTCTAGTGTTAAACATGTTCCTGTGTGTTTAAATGTTCTTGTGTTTATCGTAGAGCTTAGGTGACTCACAAAAGGTTACATATTCACACATTGAAATCTCTGTCTTTGTCTAAAAAATAGCTCAACTGCTTCCCCCGCAAAACCCCTTCATGGAACTGACCTGAGCAGCAAAAGAGTGAAGCTCATTGGACCTAGTTTCAACATTCAAGATTTCAAGAACTTTGTCACAAACACATACGGATACGCAGTGAAATGAAAGTGGCAGTGCAATACATAAATTGTGGTGTTATAAGGTGCTAGTTTAAGGCGTGGTTGACCCTGGAAGCATTAAAACAAAACATAATGAATAAAAAAGAAAATCCCCTCCCAGAATATTGCTTTGGCCAAGGAAATAGAAAAATTGTATTTTTAGTTTTGTGTCACATTTGAAAGTACATTTTCTTTTGCCCGTAAAGCATGAAAACCTTGAACCTTGTCTCGCTCTCGCCAAACAGGTTTCAGATGAGTTGTGTTTCTCGTCAAATGAATCATGTGGCTACGCCAGCATGTCCAAACTCTCAAAAAGTTGTTTATTTCAGAGAAAAGCCTTTCCCTTGCTCTCTTAATCTCTCTCCACAAGTTTGAAAAACCATTGATTAAAGCCCTTTTCACACAGAACTGCTCTTACCGAAGGTTCTTGTGTACAAACGCATTGAAACGCACACTCCCACGCGCCGGGTGTGTTCAACTCAGATATTAGAAAGATGACGGTAAACGTGGTTCCTCATTGCTTTCTCGAGGGCAGGGGCACATCTCAAAGCTTTTCCCCTTGCCTTCCAGGTCCCTGTTCTGCCCCAGGTTTATCTCATTTGAACCCTGGGTTCAAAGTTCAAAGACTTAACCTTGTGTCACTGTGTGCTCGAGTAGTGACGCAGACCTGTGAAGGCATCGGGGATGCTGTGGAACATGGCGCTGTATATGTTTGCTTGCACCTGTTCATCCCCACAATGCTTTGCATCTCTGCTTGGTTGTGTTCACCCACTGCTCTTAGCGATATACACCTTAAAGACCCCGCCCTCAAAGACCCTGTACCTCATCCAGAGAGTTTGAGTCTTCCAGGGGTCCATACGACACAATAGGCAGTTTCAATAGGTTAACAGGTTGCGTAATCTATAGGTTATTCTATTAGTTTAGGTGAAAAGGCTGTACGTTACAATGGTTATTCATTCATAATAAACAGCAATAGTCTATGTCTAAGGTTGATGGCTGGGCGATGGCTTGGGGTTGGAACACAATCGGAGTGAAATCTCGAGTTTGGAATCTGGTGAGCAGGACTTGCTGTCTTTGGATGGTGTTGCTGATTATATTCAGTGGGGTGTGAATGTTTCTCTTGATTTAAACATGCAGAGCAAGAGGTGCCCATAGTTCTAAGAGCAGAGGCAATGCTTTAAAGGCCAACAGCAAGACCAATTGTGGCATTCAAATGTTTCCGCACGTCCTCAGAGATGCAAAAACCGCCCATCAAACGCGGTCTACAGCCCAGCCTGAAGGTCATTAGCACATGGTGTGGGAATACAGGGCCTTGTGTGTGTGTTTGTGTGTGTGTGTTTGTGAGTTTGTGTGTGTTTTTGAGAGAGAGAGAGAGAGAGAGTGTGTGTGTGTGTGTGTGTGTGTGTGTGTGTGTGTGTGTGTGTGTGTGTGTGTGTGTGTGTGTGTGTGTGTGTGTGTGTGTGTGTGTGTGTGTGTGTGTGTGTGAACTTGCGTGTGTGCACAGGCCTGCTTTTGTCTGTTGTTTAAACAAATTTATATTATTAGATATTATATATACTGTGAAAAAATGAACTCGCTTGTGTGTTTTTTTCATGTAACGTAATGATGATGATAATGATCAAAGCACCCATTTGTTCATCATGTGTTCATCAAAGGCAGATGCTCATCTGCCTATGATGAACACATGAATTTATGTTTACAGAAAGATAAACATTGGCCTGAGCCATAGCAACCTAATGCTGTAACATATTTATTCGTACTCCACAGTGACACAATAGCGCACTACTACAACTACTTGAGCCACAAATAAGTGTTTTCTAAGTAATGCATGCATGTGTGAGAACGCTATGTCTGATATCAATAACTGCTGAGCCTAGCTAGGTTTTCATTATCTTTTGGACTCCTATTATATTGTCCTTCTGGAATGAGCAAAATAATCGAATGCTCAGGCATTAAATGTTCGCAATTAAAGTCCAGTGGATATTTCTAGGAAACACTTAAAAGTATCTTACAACACAGTATTACAATGTAGGTCAGTTCCAACAGTGTTGTTACGTGGGTGCGGTCCTAGTGTGGTACGGTCCAGGAGCAGGGTGAGTGTAGTCGCGTCTATTCTAAGACATCAAAGACCTACAAAATGTCTTCCCCACTGGCAAAATAAGCATTTTCATTAGTTAAATAAGTGGTGGGCATATTGATTAGAGGCATTCCATTTAGCTAACCTCTCAGCAAGCACAGTAGGGCCTTAAGGTGAGTGGGAGGGTAAGAAGGAGAGAGGGCCGTTACATAGGGTCTATGAAGAGCCATATGAGCAATGATGAAACCAGTAAATGAGTTTCAAGCAAAGAATAAGCGAGTCAGAGAGAAGAGAGAAAAGCAATTATATGTAAATGCCAAAAAAGACGCTCTGAAATACCATACTCAGACTGACCGTACCGCCGCCACGTCTCACATTGACATTCATATTACCTTTCCCTCCAGGTTCATTAAGAACCAACCACCTTGCGCTCGCACACTGAGAGAAACATTGTGCGGCTTCCTTTGTAAATTGAACACAGCCTTCTGACAAAAGTGGAATAAGGCAACCGTTGCAAGATAATCCAGTCTTTTGAGACATTTCTTAACCCCCCCCCCCCCACACACACACACCCCCCCCCAAAAAAAACCCACTTCAAGTGGCTGTAGTTAAGACTCACGTGTTGTAATGAGAGCAGGAACGGCAGGAGACTGCAACATTTTGAAACTAAAACCATAGAAGCGTCCCGTCTCTCTCTACTCACACATCTGTGATTGACAGGCAAAATAGATTCCCTGAACCAATCAGGGAAGAGATGCCCTGATTGGTCAGGAACGAGCCGGGAGCGGTCTAAAACCTAAATGGTCCCATGCAGATGCAGGTCTAGTCAACTAGAAACATATATTCACACAGGGCATTCCACACCCTCTCATTAATAGCTGACGGATTGCTAGGCAATTTCTGCCAAATTACACTGAAATTATAGCTCTTAAATCTTATCTACAGCCTTTAACATCACCAAGTATTCTGTCCATATAAGCAAAATTAGGAGTCGAAGAACAGTAAAATTGAAATATAGTTAATTTTCCCCAGTAGTCAAGGACGTCTGGGTGCCAGGGTGGCGAGGGCTTGGCATGTGGCTTAAGGGGGCAGGAATGAAGCAACCAAGAATGCGAGCTGTCACACGTCTCTCGGCCCTTGCGCGACTTCCTTAAGTCTGTACACGTCAACAAACAGTGTTGAGGTTGTGACCCAGGGGGATGCCCCCAGCTATTTTCCAATTAGTGTCACAAGCCAAAACAAATCTAACTCTGTCGCGCTGTAGCAGAAAGAGACTGGAAACTGGGAGGGAAAAAATCAACCGTGGAAGGTACAGAGGGATATCCATGAGAGAGATGGTAGAGAGAGAGATGGTAGAGAGAGAGATGGTAGAGAGAGAGATGGTAGAGAGGGGGCGGATGGGGGGGGGGAGAAGATGAAGGAATGATTTGCAAGGACAAAGAGAGAAGCAATGTTGGGGGGCACCTAAGGGATGCACAGCAAGTAAGTAGTTACACAGCTAAGTACACGCTATTCTCATCAAGATAAGTAGACTAAATGGATGCGACAGCAATTTGGGGAAAGCAACATTTCGCAGGCCCCAGACAGATACACAGACAGACAGACAGTGGCCCGTCTGAGAGTATAGCCATTCATTACAGGTCCACTGTGAATGGCACATCTCCGGAGAAGCCAGACACAACTCTGGCCTCCGCGCTATCAATTAAGTGCATACCGAGGTTGCTCGGTATGCGGTGGCCGTAGCTGCAGCCGGACGAGGCTCTGCCAAGCTTCTCCCATTTGGAGAAGGTGTATTCTGGCCAGCCGAAAGGCCGGACAGGTTCTGCTTTGTGGACGCCCATACGTTCCTGTGCTTTGTGGGGGAATAAAGGGGCACAGTGACTTAGCAGGAGCTGTAATACATGGTAATGGATGGTAACCGGAAATGTTATCATGTAGGTTAGAGGCAGATGTGAATTACTAAATGCAATTACAAATAAAAAATAATACCCAGCAGTCTTTTCTCTTGCATAATTTGAGCCCTTTAAAACATTCCCAAAATGCGTAATTGCAAAACGATTCATATTTAAAACACTGAAATGGATGGAGGGCAAACATACTAGTAAGAAAACATATTTTCGATACTTTTATAAAGCCGTACTTTTAGGCTGATCCGAAAGGGTTTAGACTTGAATCAAAGGACAGTGCTCCGGCTCTTACATCACGATCTGTGGCAGAGGGGAGTGGGAGTACAGATAGACCGAGGTGTTAAGGTGGTGGAGAGAGGGAAACAAGGTTTTCCTGGAGTAGTCTCTCCTCTGATCCCTTCACCGTGGCTGCCATGCATTAGTCAAAGCCTGGGAATATGCGCGGGAGGGAATCCATCAAGAGTAATGGTATTGCTGTATGCCCCCAGGGTAGCCATCTTTAATCCTTACCCATCATGCCTCAGCCATAAACTATGCAATCACTGCAACAGTCAAGCCCCCCTCTCGGAGCGAGCATGTGGTCTTCATGCTCTGTTTGAGAAACAGTCCCACAGTTGTGTTTTTATACATTTTACTTTAGAGTTCTCCATCCCCCCCTCCCCATCTCTGTCTCTCCCCATCTCTCTCTCTGTCTCTCCCCATCTCTCTCTCTGTCTCTCCCCATCTCTCTCTCTCTCTCTCTCTCTCTCTCTCTCTCTCTCTCTCTCTCTCTCTCTCTCTCTCTCCTTCTCTCTCTCTCTCTCTCTCTCTCTCTCTCTCTCTCTCTCTCTCTCTCTCTCTCTCTCTCTCTCTCTCTCCTTCTCTCTCTCTCTCTCTCTCTCCCTCTCTCTCTCTCTCTCTCTCTCTCTCTCTCTCTCTCTCTCTCTCTCTCTCTCTCCCTCTCTCTCTCTCTCTCTCTCTCTCTCTCTCTCTCTCTCTCTCTCTCTCTCTCTCTCTCTCTCTCTCTCTCCCTTTCTCCCCTTAGATGTGCGTGTGTGTCTCTGCTTCCGTTAATTTCAACTTGTTGGTTGTCATGAGTGAGATACCAATAAATAGGTAAGAGTAGTATACCATGGTAGACATTGTGAGGAACTAGATAGGACAAAGCTTTAATATAAATATAAACCATATTAGCCGCTGCCCTCAAAGTAGCGCCTTTTGACAAATTCCACAGTTTCCACAGAATGACCATCGGGTCCAACCCAATCTGGGTTTCACACACACGCCATTGATTTCCATATGCCAATGGATAGAGAGCTAGATAGAGAGTTTGATGACTGAATACATCATCCCTGACGTAGCGTAGCTGGGGACACTACTCCATCACATGGCTCTCCCACAGCCCACAAGCCTCATTGCTGCACTTTTTTCTCTGGTCACACTTTACAATAAGGGAACATTAATGAATAATTAATTAACATTAGTTAATCCACTAATAAGCGTTATTATATGGTATTAGCGCAAGGGTTATGGTTAGGGAGAGGGATAGAGTGAGTGGGTGACGGTTAACCCTAACCCTATGAAATAATGTTAACATTAAGTTACAGCATTACCTGAGTTAACATGAACACTATTACCTAAGTTAACACAAACACCATTACCTTAGTTAACATGAACACCATTACCTTAGTTAACATGAACACCATTACCTTAGTTAACATGAACACCATTACCTAAGTTAACACAAACACCATTACCTTAGTTAACATGAACACCATTACCTTAGTTAACATGAACACCATTACCTTAGTTAACATGAACACCATTACCTAAGTTAACACAAACACCATTACCTTAGTTAACATGAACACCATTACCTTAGTTAACATGAACACCATTAGTTAACATGAACACCATTACCTTAGTTAACATGAACACCATTACCTTAGTTAATATGAACACCATTACCTTAGTTAACATGAACACCATTACCTTAGTTAACATGAACACCATTAGTTAACACAAACACCATTACCTTAGTTAACACGAACACCATTACCTTAGTTAACATGAACACCATTACCTTAGTTAACATGAACACCATTAGTTAACACAAACACCATTACCTTAGTTAACACGAACACCATTACCTTAGTTAACATGAACACCATTACCTAAGTTAACATGAACACCATTAGTTAACATGAACACCATTAGTTACACATAGTTAACATGAACACCATTAGTTAACATGAACACCATATACTAGATTACTAGACCAGTTGTTAACTGATAATTAACTTAGTTAACAGGTAATTGATATGCAGCTATGGCCTGGAGCTCGTCCTAGGTACATCTTGGAGACACCCCACAGCGGGGTGGAACGCCCCCCTGGAGGTCCCTACTGACCCTGTGTTGTGTGTGTTCAAGCTGCGCTTTGTGTTCTCATCCTGTGTCGATCAATATATCCGTTTGGTAATTAGTTTGCAAATGAATCCGTTTTAAGTGCTGTTTGGCCGGTGTTATTCTCCTTTTGGTGTTAGATCATGCATGTTGTTCATATGCAGCCCTAATCTAACACTGGGGAGTTCAAATTTGTGTGAAGGAGTCTTTATTTGTTTAGTACATTAATTGGTTTCTTTTTTGCATCAGACCATCTCAACTAACACGTCGTTTCTGCTGCTCTGCCACACTTAAGAACTTAAGAACACATAACAGAAAAACAACAGTGTACCATTTTAGAATCTAGAATGTGCTCTTCTTTTAAATTTGCCTGTGCTGGATATAAACAGATTACTCTTTCTTTGTCTCTCTCTCTCTCTCTCTCTCTCTCTCTCTCTCTCTCTCTCTCTCTCTCTCTCTCTCTCTCTCTCTCTCTCTCTCTCTCTCTCTCTCTCTCTCTCTCGCTCTCTCTCTCTCTCTCTCTCTCTCTCTCTCTCTCTCTCTCTCTCAAGGCAACTCGTCACTAAGCAGCTATTCAAACATTGGGAGATAGAGCGATGGCCATTGGTGGCAAATTATTTGAACCCCAGACAAAAGCAGGGCAATGCAGTGTCAGACTCTACCCAGGGCTGCTTCTACCCAGGGCTGCTTCTACCCAGGGCTGCTTCTACCCAGGGCTGCTTCTACCCAGGGCTGCTTCTACCCAGGGCTGCTTCTACCCAGGTCTGCTTCTACCCAGGGCTGCTTCTACCCAGATGCTCTTCAGGCCCTTTCATGAGTCCTTCAACTGGCAAGAGGCCGCAAGACTACAAAAGCTCCTATCAGGTGAGAGAATATGCAGGGAGCTTTCACATTAGGGACCTAGCACACTGGACCCCAAAGTTCAGTTGGTTAGATTAGTGTCAAAGCTGTGTGCATCATTGAAGAGTGCCCATTTGGTGCCCAAAAGGTGGTCCGGAGTACGGTTCATGTGTACTCGGGTACGGTTTGGGTGTGAAAGCTATCCTACGAAAACTGCTGTATCCAAGTGTGGGGGTGGCAGAGGAGTGTAAAGGTAGGACAATCATACTGGGGCACAGTAGGAATAAATCGTACCCACTGTGAAAACACCCTCATTGCTACACCGTAAAGATAGTTTATCAGCTTATAAAGTCTATGAAGGCATTTAGGCTGCACTGAGGCATTTAGGCTGACTTGATGTGTCCAATACTTACGTTGGGTGGAAATTATATTGTGGAATAATAGGCCATGACTGCAAATTATTGGGCCAAGTAACACCACTTTCCTTCAACACTAATATGCTGCAAAGCTTTAAAAGTTTGCCAAAACTATACTTAAATGGGGCATTAATCTTCATTCAAAGTATAAGCGTCTTCATACTAAAGGCTACAGTTAATGGTTTACTGTTATACATTGTCTTTGCTATTTATATTTAGTTAAATCATTGATAACTGGCTCCTACAGAAAATCTAAAAGAAAAAGTGTATCATCTAAAAACTAAAACCTCATTGTCCCACTATTTATTTAGTGGGTTGAGTGTTGTTAGGCAAACCAAAGTTAAACACTGTGTCTCACACACACACATATCACAAGTAGCTTGACTGGGATACTAGCAGGTCTAATTCACCATGATGAAGAGGTAGATTAATGTCTATTGCGCTGTTCCATGTCCCATCATGGTGTACCTTTATTATCCTCTGCTCTCCTCAGCCTTTAGCTACAACCCATCACAGATGCCTCGCTACAGAGAATCACGCCATATTTCAAATTCATTGGGGTGCTTATGCTCACCGGCTGATCAAAGGCCTTTGACGATGCTGTGAGCAGTTTGGCAACCTGTTCTCACCGCATCCGGACATTCTCACTGAGATAGCGACGTAAGGCCCATAGCCTGCTAATCCCCAGCTTGCAGGAGTTCTCATCTTTTTCTGACTTCATTTTACATGGACGTGCAGATGACTTCAACGG
Organism: Muraenolepis orangiensis; assembly: GCA_027704905.1. NCBI lineage: Eukaryota > Metazoa > Chordata > Actinopteri > Gadiformes > Muraenolepididae > Muraenolepis > Muraenolepis orangiensis. Next base: position 6,659,287 of record CM051001.1, on the reverse strand, counting down.
TTTCAAATGAACCATTGACTATTGAAGTTTTTTCATATTCACCATATCATCGTTTTGGTTTGCGAAATAAATGATTGCTAGTAGCAATAGTTTGTCATGGTAGAAGCAGCGCAGTAGACGCAGCACTTTGGATTACAGTATAAATTACAGTATATTTGTTGTATTTTGTAATAACACAGAAGCCGTCGCTCCATCATGAATTCTGTTCTAGTTATCTCGTAAAGGTTTACGCTACATGTAATGGTATGTTTCAAATATTTATGTCTTTACCATTTCATCCAAATATTCCATACACCATTATAAAATTTAAAAGTATCCTGTCACTAATGCCAAAAAAAGCGGCCCGACAAACTGAAACGCTTGTGATTACTCTGTAGTGTTTTAGAGCACTCTTGCCGAGAAGCTAAATCATAACTTTGTCAACTTTGTGAGATACACAGCTCCGATTTTTAGTTTTCTTCACCTTTTTTTACTTTTACCATATTCTGGTTCCATATACGCTTCACAAGGAGCAGAGCTGCTGTCTCCATTGTACATCACAGAGCCGTCAGTTGTGTGAACCTGATGTCAGCATGGGCACACGCCCACTCGACTCTGGGCCCACATCATCTGGGTCTGGCATTTCACCGTGCGAGGGAGGGTCTGTTTTACCTTATCACGGGAAGATAAGATAAACAGACTGAAAAACAACAAATGAGCCAAGACGGAGCCTTTATTTCCATCACTGTTGGAGATAATCTCACTTTTGAACCCGAGTGATAGGCAAGGATTTCACACGAGCTAAATCTGCTTTCTTATGTCAAAGCGTTTGTGTCAACATTGGATTTCTTAATCTTGTTGCTGACATTTTTTTACTTAACATCCCAGCACAACTACTGCACATACCATGCTCGGATCTTTACATTGCCCTGCTAAATACTTTCATCGACTCTCCTCAATTATTATAATAGCTCAGATGAGGGATCCCACCGCAATGCAATTTACCAGAATGGCTTTACTGCAAGGGGTGTTTATGTAGATTAGATTAAGAACAAACTGGAAAGCTTCACCACCCCTCCACCCATCCCTGTCACACAAAGAAAAGAAAAAAAAAGCACTCTTATCCGACAGTCTGTAGCTGAATTTGTTTTCGCAGATTAAAAAGCTGAAAGCATGTCACTGACATTTTCAGGTTTGTTTGTTCTTAGAAACACTGTCACATTATGTTAATCTTCCCTTCCCTATGAATGCAAGCTGCACTTGGCATTGCTTTCCTCGTGCCAGGTTGCCATGAGCTCCTCATATTGGCCTCAATATGTTTCCCGCCACGGGGTTTATTTTCTGATCCATACCTTTATATTAGTTTGTCATCACGTCTATAACTCTCTCTTTATCGCTGCCTTTCTCTGCACAGCACGAAGGGAAAGCTCTTTGGTCATGTGTACCCTTCATCATGAGTCTCGGAATACACCTGTTCTATTGCTGCGCTACCACCATGCCCCGTGGGGCGGATCACAGGAGATGTTTCTTGGTAAACAACCAGACAAGTACGGTTAGACAGCGGCGTACAGCAAATGGTCCTCCGGCCGGCGAAGGCCTTCGCACTCAGACAAGTCAGTTCTGTGCCTTTCATTTAGCCAAACACTACTCCCTGTCTGCTTCCTTCTCTGGTCTTTACCATCCTAGCTTCCTCCACCTTCAGACCACAGGCCAGACCTGCTCTAATTGGCCAACCGGGCTGAGGATATCAAACGCTCTGGTCTCTTGTCTGCAACGCTTGGTTCTCTCTCTCGCTGTCATCTCTTCTGTGGTTTAAACTCTACAACTGGGTCCAAAGTGAACTGTTCTCTCCTTCATCCACTGCCGGCTGGACCTCATGGTGCAGAGGGCATGTGGTAGAGAGAGAGAGAGAGAGAGAGAGAGAGAGAGAGAGAGAGAGAGAGAGAGAGAGAGAGAGAGAGAGAGAGAGAGAGAGAGAGAGAGAGAGAGAGAGAGAGAGAGAGAGAGAGAGAGACAGAGAGAGAGACAGAGAGACAGAGAGAGACTGACCTGTAGGTTGTAACGTGCGCTTGCCACCACGGACAAGAGTGACCTCTGGGCCTCGCCATATCAAGAGGCCCTTTTTATCTCATCCGACATTACTGCAAAGTTCACACTTTTAAGCGCTCATCCCCTCCTGACGCGTGGGGATGAAAGCAATGTGCTGCTTTTGCAGGTGCAAGACTCGAGCCTCTTCTCCCCTTCCTGCGCCAGCTGTTGGCTTCAGTCAGAATCTTTGACCCGTCTTGGAAAGTCCACTTCCCATCACTCCTAGTCCTCATGGCTCAAGGCTTACTGGCTGCTCAAAGAATGGTTCAACGGCCCAATGAGAATAAAACAAATACCGCTGGATGGGGGGAGAGCTCTGAGCTCTCGTCACGGCCGACCGCTGAGAATATCTATACATACGTCACTCAATCTTTCTGTTGCTCATGTTGTAGCCATTACTCTTTGCGGCCATAACATTTCATCCTTTTCCTGCCGAACATTATCTTTACGGCCGCAAAACAAAAGACAGCTGCTGGAAGAACTGACATAACAGCTAGAGCTGAATGTGACAGAATTGAGCACATTTGGAGAACAAGGGAAGCCTCTATTGAAAGGAAAATTAATTTATACATTTCCTGGTTGCTTGTAGGAGCTTATATTTCTGCCATTCAATATCGTATCCCTCCATGTTTTTATGGTTTCAAAAGGATTCTTTATTGGCATTCCTCTTTACTTCTATTTCCCGACAATGGAGCTTTGTAAAGATTATTACAATCCCGACAATCCACAATCGCACTGCCGACATGGACACACACACGTGAACAGATTATAGGAGGGCTTTGTAGTCTGTGTATTTGGACATTGATGTTCCTGGGTATGTTGGAAGAGTGACTTGTGTGCTGTCACTGCGATGGCAGCATTTGAGTGGTAATCAATTGGTGTGTTGACATGACAATGACAGACAAGGAGACAGGTTTTTGACTGACATTTAGAATCTCACAACGCCATGGTGGTTTCTCCTGCGTGGGATACAGGCATACTTTTGTGGTTGTCAGCAGCAAATTGTACAATATACTACTATACATAGCATGTAGAGTACTAGAAATCATACACACTATATGGTGACCAGATGTCTCGGTTTGTCCGGGTTTCAAGCTGGGACAAACATCAGTAAAACACTTAAATGTCCCACTACAAAAGTCCCGGGTACATGGAGTCCCGGTTTGGGGAGGGGGGGGGAGGGGTAAAACTTGAGTCACTCTAACATGTACTAGCAATTTGTTGTTATGCTTGTTAGAAAGAAAAGCGACATTAACAACATTAAAACGACATTAAACTAAGATGTAGTGTTGTAGTGTATACATCCTACCCCTACAGGACACCCTACAGGACACCCTACAAGACATCCTACAGGATACCCTACAGGACACCCTACAGGACACCCTACAGGACACCCTACTCCTACAGGTCACCCTACAGGACACCCTATAGGACACCCTACAGGACACCCTACCCCTACAGGACACCCTACTCCTACAGGTCACCCTACAGGACACCCTACTCCTACAGGTCACCCTACAGGACACCGTTCAAGACACCCTACAGAACACCCTACAAGACACCCTACAGAACACCCTACAAGACACCCTACAGGACACCCTACAAGACACCCTACAGGACACCCTACAAGACACCTACAGACCCTACAGGACACCCTACAGGACAGCCTACAGGACACCCTACAGGACACCCTACAGGACACCCTGACTCCTACAGGACACCCTACAGGACACCCTACCCCTACAGGACACCCTACAGGACACCCTACCCCTACAGGACACCCTACAGAACACCCTACAGGACACCCTACCCCTACAGGACACCCTACAGGACACCCTACTCCTACAGGACACCCAACAGGACACCCTACCCCTAAAGGACACCCTACAGGACACCGTACAGGACACCCTACTCCTTAGCACAGAACAAAGGGAGGGGCCAAGGGGTGTACTGGGCCATCGTCTCATTCTCAAAGAACTGAGTTCATCCTTCTGAGGGACTCTTTGTATTGACGACTCCTAATGGTGCAGATAAAGGAGCCGTGCATGCCAAGGTCCTTGAAGATCTAGAACAGCATTTCACGGTGAGGATGGACGTCATTATGCTCATCAATCAACAACACAGTTAGCCCTTAGACGATAATTCAAATTGTTATCATACAGTTGTAGTGTTAATTAGTCAAAGTTCTGAATAGATGTTGTTCACTTGAGTCTTTGACACACATTTATTTAATGAAACAGCAATACCGTAATGGTTCAGATGATGTTGGCAGACAGATAGATGAGCAGGCAGGCAGGTAAGATGTGGTAGATGGAAACAAAGCAGGCAGGCAGATGGTTCAGCAGCAGGCAGACAAGCAAGGGGTATAGCAGGCAATCCAGCAGCAGGCAGGCAATAACTAAGGCAGGCAGCAGCAACAAACAAATGAATATCCAAAAAACTCTGTAAAGTGTTAAAACTCAAAATTGTCTAATTAATGGTTAAATAAATCAAACATAAGTATTGAAGAAAAAACCTCATCCAAATGTGTTCTGGAAAGAAAATATGTTTTCAACAAACAAACAGAAGCACATTCGCTAAACCTGTTCTGTTTCCTATATTCCTTAAAAATAAGAGTCTGTGCACTGCCTTGAGTTCAATAATAGTCACATTACTTCCTACAGTGTATTCAAAATAAAGTTATTTAAATTTGAACAAAAATAAAGTGCCATTGTACAATTAGACTGTTTTCGATATCATTAAAATATGGCTTGTACAGTTTGGGTTGGGTGGATTATAAATATGGACATACCATTCCTATGATCCGTATAGACCAACATCAGTGACAATTGCGAGATATGGCGACTGACGTACAGTCTATTTGTTTTCTCTGGCCACTTAAAAATATCTATCTGTAAAAGTCCACAAGGAATTGGAGCACCACATGCATGGCAATTGTTGTTTTCTCCCCACTGTGGCGTCGCAAAACACTTTGACAACGAACACCTAATATACTAAAGATGTGTGGGCCGATGGTACTGCCATTGTCAACCACTCTCTGCCACTATCACCCATATTACATTACACCATCATACTTTTGCTGGACTACTATGCACTGTACTGCACTGTATTCTTTAACATGATTTTAAATGTTTTTTTTGAACAATTCAATATATGTTTGAACATATGATCGGTCACTATATTGTTATTTGTATTGTGTACAGTATTGTTATAGTATAGTATTGTATAGTATACTTATAGTACAGTATAGTATATCGGGATCAATTATAAGAAAACACTGCGGGAGGGTATGGGGAGAATCTTGAACCATGCAAGCCTGAACCAGCTCCCCGGGAACAGGCTGTGGGTGTGCTGAAATGGATCGCAGAAGGTCCAAGGACTGTTTCATTTTCACCAGACTACCCTACTACTATGCAAGGTGGTCATGGCTACGCCAGCCAAGCACCGCTATCCATGGTAACCGTTTCAAAGGCAATATGCAAGCCCCCACCATTCCTGCTCTTGTACTCTTGTGAACACTTAAATGTACTGTAGCGTTCCCTGCAGGAAGTTCCCCAAGCTACCTCCTGCCTCCCGGATAATGGCTGCTAATATCATGACAGGAGGCACTGTGCTGGGATGCACAACGCTATTAAAGTCAACGCACAAGCTTTTATAGCAAAGCTATTTGTGGTCACATTTAATTTGTTTGTTCAATTTGTTTTGTTTGTATCATTCCATCCTGATGTTCTGTAAAACTCAGACATTCATTTGAATGGGAAGGACGGTAATCCTTAATTTGTTATTATTATGATTCAATAGTATTATTAGTACTTTACATAATGGCATTTGATCGGGCAAGAAACAGTTCCACAACGCCATATTTCTAGGCTTGAAATTATCTATTAACATCAATATATAAATGGTTTTCTGTTATTTTTTGTTGTTCTGCTGTTACAGTGTTCATCTCAGCACAGTTAATCAATATTGTTGGAAAAATATACGTTTAAATGTGATTGAAACAAA
>CM051001.1:6628215-6635715 GCA_027704905.1 Muraenolepis orangiensis | reverse complement strand
CTCTCTCTGTCTGGTCTTGTCTTTCTTTCTTTCTCACTCCCTCTCACTCCTTCATTAGTGTGATGTGCCGGCAGCATGGCTAGTGCCGGCAGCGGCGGCTGGTTCTCTGGGGCTTCGCCGCCTCGCCGGCAGACAGACTCTGTCACAGTGGATCAGGGCCTCATGCTGCTCCCTCTGTATACCACCGCCCCCCCCTCGCCCCACACACACGCTCACACACACACCACACACACACACACACACACACACACACACACACACACACACACACACACACTCACACACACACACACACACACACGCTCACACACACACATACACGCTCACACACACGTCTCCTCACACACACATCCCCTTTCCCCAGTTCCCCTCAGCCCAGAACCCCTCTCTATTCATCAAGGCTACACCTCTCCTTCCCCCCCCCCCCCAACATCCATCCATCCGCGATCACTCTGTCACTTTCTCTCTCCACCAGAGACCAATCACGTGGACTCTCGTGGCCCTGCTCCAAAGCGGGGGGGGGCGGGGAGACCATCGGGATTGGGCTGTGTATAAGTGTATAAATATTCATGATGAGGGGTCTGCCGCATATCTCTGCTGGCAGAGCAAACTGGGGGTTCAATTACGGAAATGACGAGGAGGAGCTGAGAATGATTCCAATGATACTCGTATAACCTGGCCTGGTGCTGTGAGTTACCAAGCAGAGTGAAGATAGTATATATGTTCTAAGATAGTCTAGTTATGTTAAGTATCACCCTTTGTGTGTGTGTGTGTGTGTGTGTGTGTGTGTGTGTCTCTCTCTCTCTCTCTCTCTCTCTCTCTCTCTCTCTCTCTCTCTCTCTCTCTCTCTCTCTCTCTCTCTCTCTCTCTCTCTCTCTCTTTCTTTCCCTCTCTCTCTTTCCCTCTCTTTCTCTCTCTCTCTGGATGGATGCAATTGGATATTGCATATGCAATTGGCAATCCCGGAACGCAATTTTTGACTAGCGAGTCGACAGAAATCCAGCGTCCACTCATCTGGTCCACTCATCTGTCAGGAAGTAGTGCGGATTGTCTGGCAACCTGCCGGTTCCATCCCCCCTGGCTCCTCGGAGCCTCCGAGTGTGGAGGAGTCCCTGAGCGAGACCCCCTAACCCAGACTGCTCCCGACCAGCCGGCCGTCTCCTCGCATGGCTAGGAGGAGCCAGAGGGAATGGAACGGAAGTGTGGAGGTGTCCCTGAGCGAGACACGAGACACCGCGCTTTCTCAGACATGAGGAGAAAATGAAAGCATGCGGTCAAATGCAGACACACCAACCGCTTTTCAGCGGGGCAACATATATATTTTTTGATTTCAATTAATACTTGGATGGATATTTCATATACAATGTATATGTACAAAGCTATACTGGCCTCTTGTGGACATACTAACGGAAGTATAAACACTCCACGTCGTAGCACGGGAAAACGCGGCGGCACTGTGAATGAACAGCTTCATTCAGCCACCTACTCTGTCCTGCGTTACCTTCTCACAAGCTACTGGTTGGCTTCTGATCGCTTGTGTAAGCTACTCCAATATTGGTCAAGTTCCAGTGTGTACACACCCCTGTTGATCCCCTGCCTGGCGGCCGAGGCACTCCGTCGATACGGAGACTTCGAGGAACCGCACATGGTCACGGCTGAACTTCTTTTGGTTACACCACGACTACACCGGCACTGGGCTTGTTAGCTGCTAATGGACTGGAACCATCGCTACCTTTGAAAAATACGATACTCCACCAACATTGTTTATTTTGACGGAAGGCTTGGCTGATGATCAGGGTTGGGGTTTTGTTGGGGTCTGGAAAATAATTCAAGTGAAGGGCCGAGATAAGAGGTGGCCAATTGTTTGGGATGGTGGGATGGTATTATATAATAATTATATATATTGTATTTTTCATTTTTCTTCAACAGAAGTAAGGATCTTTGCAACTAGTCACTCTACTGAGTGCTCAAAGACGCTCTAGTCCTTTTACCCCTATCTGCTGACAGCTAACAAGGTCTGCACTGATAGTTTGTCAATGTAAGACCTTTCCTCTCCCACACTCTATGCAAAGAGAAGTGCACTGAGGTTGATTACACCCACTACCACCCCACTAGCTCCACCTGCTTTGCTTCTGCTCTGTACAATACAAGTACAGCAAAGTGACTTAAATTATATGTACATGGTTGTTGTTTTTAATTTACAAAAATGTTTCAAAAGCATTTAAAGTGCCAGTAGTGCAGCAGCATCACGAATACAGTGCAGTACAGTGCAGAACTGTGTTCTGTGTGTAATGGTAATGACTATGTTATGAAAGTGAAAGTGGCAGCACACCGGCGACCAGGCGGTAGGGGGGAGAAGAGATGGAGCCCAGGGTGGTTGCAGTCCTTGGACATGGCCTTCTTCCGCCATCTGGTCCTAAAGATCTCCTCAATGCATGGAAGTGCACACCCGATGATCTTCTCTGATACAAGATACAAGATACAAGATACAAGATTTGTATTTGCCATTTGTAACAATGGCTCTGGATGTCTTTCTTGTCCTGTGCCGTGGTGTTGCCGTACCACACGGTGACGCCACCCGTCAGGACGCTCTCTACGGGGCCACGGTAAAAGTTCACCAGCCACCTCTGGCCTATACCGCTTTTTTTCTGAGGCTGGAAAATCCTTCAGCACAGCTGTGAGTGGTGTTGAAGCTGCTGGACACCCATCTTGTTGAATAACACTTAGGAGTTCAACATGTTCAGTCACCCCAGCCGCTTCCTCGAAACAATGACAGCCACCGCCTTCAAGGAGTCATTCACCGCAAATCCTGAAGCCTACGTGAGCCGATGAAGGAGCCTGAAGGGAAGTCCTGGTTCAGTCTGTGACTCCAGTCTGTCCGTTGCAGCGGGCCGGGAGCTCCGTCTGCCGCTATGCTCATTAGGTTATTTTAGAATAAACTCAAGTTCAACCATTTGAGTCCAAAAACACATTTTCCACATCTCATTCCCGGAGGCATCGCACCATAAATAATCATGTGTGCACGTCCATGAATTCTGCTTTCGTCTATTGTTATGCTAATATGGGAATCAAGTGACTTGACATTAGAAATACATTCATTTTTCATCTCTTGTGCAACGGGCTCTACAATCTGGACACATGAATGATGGGGTCAGTGAGCAGGGCAGACTGTCGAACCGTTCTCCTTATTGCGTTTAATAATGGGATTTCATTTAGTATAAAACAATCTTTACTGAGCAACCACCGGCGGAACCAACTAGCTGTCTCCTTAAACACAGTGGGCCGAGTTCTGAGGCTTTCTTCAGAAGCACGTCTTTTTGGGCTCTTGAGTTTCATCAAAGGATTATGATTCAAGACGGATTCAGGATTTCAAATTCAAGATTCTTATTTGCAAGAAGTACAATGGAATGCTTACTCCCGATTCGCTCCTGCAGTAAGAATTTGTGAAACATAATACTATAAAAATAAATGATAAATGATAAAAAATTTACATAAAAACAGCAATGAAGTAACTGATGGATGATATGTACATGTGTTGAATTGTGCAAAAAGCATTTGAAAGCATTTGCATACAGTGCAGTACAATGCAGACCAGTGCAGTAACTGTAATGAGTCCAGAAAGTACAGCAAATCCATGATAGTGTAATGTTAATGACATTAAAAAACTATCCTTAAACCTGGTAGTCCATATTCAAGGTTCCAGATTCACAATGTGTTCAGGTCCCATGTGTAACAAGTACAATGGAATGCTTACTCCCCATTCACTCCCGCATAAGGAATTTCCAAAACAATTCGAGCTTTCGACCTTTTCTCAAAAAGTAGGAGTGAGTAAGAGGTTTCTTTCCCTTTCCCTCCAGAATCTCCGCTGATGTACGCCACACGGCGGACTGGTGGTCCTGTGTGCAGCAGCAACGCGTTTGGTAGAACAGCTAGCATCTTCCACCCTAGCGGTTTAAGCTAGTGCTAGCTGTCATGCTCGCAAGTGAATTCCAGTTGTATTTTAGTGTGTTCTTTGTGGAAAAAATAAAAAAATGAGCCAGACTGAGAAGCAGGGTGCTTTTTTTCCCTAAAGAATCTTGAATCTTGAATCTACCGTCCTCCACCAGAGAATTTGGTGCGTGGTGCTTTTCACAACAGTTGATTGAGCGGAGATGTGCTGTCTCTCGTGAGCAATATCAAATGAATGATTTTGTAATTGATATGTTGTTCCATGGCCACATGTGTATACAAGTAAAACTGGTTTCAATAAACGATGTGAACCACTCAACAAACAACTCTGCTGCTGTCACTGGGGGCTCAGACTCTTCCTTAAGGAAGGTCAAATTTGTTAGAACCAGAACCTCCGCTAATGATGCTCTCTGATGTGCGACATGGACACCTGTGATGACACTGTGACGCACACCAACAGATCAGTTGGTCTCAATTGTCTGCCCTCTCAGTGGTATAAGGAGACAGGGCCAACACCTACACATGTATATACTGTATGCCGTCTATAGAGACACAGAGAATGACGGATGCTCATTAAGACAAGAGCTCATTATAACATCACAAACAACAACTGTTTATGTTCCTACCTTGTGTTGCTCAACTATACTTTAGATATTTTATATTATTTATATATATTTTTCATTTAAAAAATGACAGAGAGAGAGACAGAGACACAGACAGAGAGAGAGAGAGAGAGAGAGAGAGAGAGAGAGAGAGAGAGAGAGAGAGAGAGAGAGAGAGAGAGAGAGAGAGAGAGAGAGAGAGAGAGAGAGAGAGACAGAGAGAGAGAGAGAGAGAGAGACAGAGACAGAGAGAGAGAGAGAGAGAGAGAGAGACAGACAGACAGAGAGAGAGAGAGAGAGAGAGACAGAGACACAGAGAGAGAGAGAGAGAGAGAGACAGACAGACAGACATAGAGAGACAGAGAGAGAGAGAGACAGACAGACAGACAGACAGACAGACAGACAGACAGACAGACAGACAGACAGACAGACAGACAGACAGACAGACAGACAGACAGACAGACAGACAGACAGAGAGAGAGAGAGAGAGAGAGAGAGAGAGAGAGAGAGAGAGAGAGAGAGAGAGAGACATAGAGAGACATAGAGAGACAGAGAGTAAGATATAGAGAATATAGTATAATCATATAGAGAATATCATCTTTAGATGTATTTATTTAGAAGTGTTTGCTTGAGTCGTTCCATCATGTTACGGTGAACACAAAATCATTCTAGTCCCATAATGATGAAGTTCTGTTTCACTTTTATGAACTCCACTTTCCTGAACCTATTTCAATCTATTCCCCACTCAGTGCAGAAAGCTATGAAGGTTGCAGTTATGTTTTGACAGCGTTTTTTGGCAGAAAATATGTGGCTTGAACACATTTATTTTAAAGCCTTGTAAAACCTTGACCTTTCATTAATTGCCAGGGGAAAACTGTCTGTAAGTGTAAGCAAATTACACACATTGCTTATCCTTTACAAACATACCGCACAAAAAAGAAAACACACACACACACCACACAAACATGACAGCCATCCACTGATTCCTAAAAATTATCGTAAAAAGTGATTATATGTGTGTCCAGGGGTGGGTTTCCCGATAACGTTGTCTCTTAGCGTGTTACGAAGACTTGAAAGGTATACCTTACTAAAGTTGTTTACTGTTCTACGTGTGTTCCACAAACTATCCCTCAGGCGGCTGCTTAAGGTATACCTTCTTACGTCCGACGTTGCGCTGAAATCGATGACTCGAGAATCGACTTTTCACTCCAGGTAGCGACTGTTTCACCGCGTTATGAGAGTTTTATCAATAAAACACTGCAGGAATACTAAAGAACATTGCATTTATCATGACTGAGAACATATTCATAGAATTTAAAACTTACAAACTCAATTATCAAACCGTAAATGTAATGATTGCCTACAGGTGGCACGAGCCCGCCACCTCAGATTGTGATATCAAGCCTCTTCCCGCTACACCACCTCAGCAAATTACGCCACCTACCAGTACACCTTATTTGGCAAGAAAAGGTTGATTTAAATATTTTTTATATCATTGTCATGGTGCCTTAAATAACTTTGCAATTAGGGTTGATTAACCAGCAGCCCCATCACATAACTGGTGTAGTTCACAATTCTCTCTGATTGGCTGACAATTTCAATAAAAGCGCACCAACAAGAAATGAACATTAGATATGTAACATTAGATATGTCAGGCAGTGGTGTTGCGCAATATTTCGGTGCTCCCCCGCAGGTCATGAAGTCCAACGGGGGGGGGGGTGTCGCGATCGTGAAGTCCAACGGGGGGGGGGGGTGTTGAGCGATCGTGAAGTCCAACGGGGGGGGGGGGTGTTGACGCGATCGTGAAGTCCGATGGTAGGGTGGTGGTCCGGGCCGGCAGGTATGTCAGATGGCCAGTCAAACCGTGGTGCCTAGCAACTTAACAGGTAGGGGGGGGGGGCTCCTAAACTCCGGGGCTCCCCCGCACCGCGGGGTCTGCGGGGACCTCCGCTACGCCACTGATGTCAGGGCAAAAACATCGCAAAAAGCGGTCCGCCAGCGTCACCAATGTGGAGATGGAGGTCATGCTGGATGAGGTGGCGCTGAATCGTGAAGCACTGTTTTCGAGTTTTAGGAGTTTAAGAGGCGATTTCATGTTCAATAAAGTGCAAAATGTATCCACCGTAATGTACAATTTCGGCATGAAAACATTCCCATTAATGTGGTATTTTTGTTGTATATTATTACCGTTATGAACTACATATTGATTCACAGATTGAAATAAAACTAGGCCAACAGCTGATTTCAGAGGCTTGCGGGTCGGAACAGTGGTGGCCACTAGCGGATAGAGCTGACAACATCGCTAAGGTGGAGTTAAGAGAGCTCCAGACCTGCCCTACGAAAGTGTTACTTACGGAAGGTATACTTAGCTAAGAACGTTTCGGGAAACACGGCGAGAAGTTAAGGTGGAACTTAAGGTGGAACTTACGAACGACGTAGCGTTAAGAAGGCTTCGGGAAACGCACCCCAGATCATTATAATAATAATAATAATAATAATTCAAATTTTGTGTGCAGCACAAGTACTGTTCAGCGAAATCATTTCTCTGCATTGAACCCATCCTAGTATTAGGAGCAGTGGTCAGCTATGTATACAGAGGGGAGCAGTTAGGGTCAATAGGGTGTCTTGCTCAAGGACACCTCGACTGTGTTTTTTTGCTAGGAGGAGCCGGGGATCGAACCAGCGACCTTTCGGTTGTGAGGCCACCGCTCTACCTCCTGAGCTCATCATTATTGATGTGTCTCCGAAGCAGCGCCAATTACTTTCAGTTGTGTAATGTGTAACTGCAGGTAGATACTGTATGTCTTTAAGTTGTGTAATGTGTAACTGCAGGTAGATACTGTATATCTTTAAGTTGTGTAATGTGTAACTGCAGGTAGATACTGTATATCTTTCAGTTGCGTAATGTGTAACTGCAGGTAGATACTGTATATCTTTAAGTTGTGTAATG
>CM051001.1:6620715-6625715 GCA_027704905.1 Muraenolepis orangiensis | reverse complement strand
AAAGGCAAGTTGGCAGCGGTATATGTCATGTATAGTGTGTCAGACGGCGCACGTGTGTGTGTGTGTGTGTGGGTGTGTGTGTGTGTGTGTGCATGTGTGCGTGCATGTTCTGCCTCCAACTTCCTGTCCAGATCCTCTCACCTTAATTTGAGTGGGAGCATGTGTATTCAATGATACCACAGTGTGTTTGCTTGTCTCTATCGGTTACAATATACTACATGTCTGACAGTGTGTAGTGATGTGTGTGTGTGTGTGTGTGTGTGTGTGTGTGTGTGTGTGTGTGTGTGTGTGTGTGTGTGTGTGTGCGTGGGTGTGTGGGTGGGGTGGGGGGGGGGGGGGAGGGGGGAGGGGGGGGGGGGGGGGTTGTTTGCAGACCACAATGCAGAGCTGGCAGAGCCGGCCAGATAGCCGTGAAGGTATATATAAATATAAATATATATATATATATAAATATATATACAGTATATCCCTGTATTGTGACTGTGGAATGTGGAGCTATAGCAACCCCACATTCACCGCTGAATAAACAAGATAAAAAAAACCAACTAGATATTTGTGGAAGGATAGTTCAGTGCGTTGTGGGGACTGAGTTGTCAAGGGAAGCGCTGCAGTGTTGGACGTCCGAGACGAGCGGGGAGCGCTGTCTGCTGCCCGTCCTCGTCCTGGTCTCTGGGCGTGGGACCAGGACACCCCGGTCAAAACACCACCTCAATGTGGTGATGATGCAGCGCTTTCTCATCTCCAAATATGTCTCCTTTCCTTATTATATACGACGGGTTCATGTGTTTCCTGGCATGTGCATACGTGTGGTAATATATTGAAACACTCACACAACCACAAACAGTCAAATCATATCAAGTCATTGTGTGGATGGCTGGATATCGCAAGGCGTCAGTATGGCAACGCGATATTAATGAACCTCAATGTGTTCACAAACCGGAGAAAACAGAAAGAGATTGAGATAAAGAAAATGTGTGCCCTGGCCCTGGTCGACAGCAGCAGACAACGCTTGACATTAGATTGTACAAAATAATAAATTATAATGATGCCCGGGAAACAGGAAGTAACAGGAAGTCTCAGGGTGAGAGACATGGACCGGCCCTACCTGTGGTTCCTTCACAACTGATTTAAAGACATTGTCGCTATAGTTCACCAGTACACGACAGCAACGTGTTAGAACCGGTAACAAGGAGGCTGCATAGTGAGTGCTGCTCACACGCTGTCTTTTATCCCAGGATGGAGTCCTGCCTGTGTTGAGTTCACATGCACCCTCTGTAGTCATGCTCTGTAGTCCTATGAATGGCATCTGGTGCAAAACAGACTTCCATTGGTCCAATTCAGGTTGTCTCCTTCCCTTTACACCCATCGTTAGCTCTCTCCCCCTGACCAGGTCGTAAACTTGACTACTAAACCACTCCTTGGATCCCAAACAAGATCCGTCTCTTTGTCCGACTCTGTGCTCTGTGACGAATTCAAGCGCCACACTTCAACAAAAAGGATAAGGAGCAAAATACAACTGAATGAGATGCAATTGAATGAGATTTGTTTTTAAAGTCTCGCCTTGCGTTCCTTATTTTTCAAAGAAAAAAGCTTGCAAACATGGAGTTGTATGGATCGGGTGTGGGGACTAAAGCCCATATGTCCCCAGTCAAGTGGCATGACAATCCTGTCGGTGGCGAGAACACAGCTCCATTCACAGAGCACAGCCTAATCAACTGGTATCTGAGCTGTGATCCGCTTATGTGTGCTTGGCTGGACCCTGAGAGTGGACGGCTTGGTCTTTGTGTCTGACACGCCAGAGAGAGAGACAGAGAGACAGAGAGACAGAGAGAGAGAGAGAGAGAGAGAGAGAGAGAGAGAGAGAGATACACTCTTCAACTTTATTCCTCTTTCTCTTCTTCTCCATCTTTATTTACTTCTCAAAGACTCTGCCTCCTTTGTTATGCATGATGGTGGTGTGGCCGTCCTTCCTACACTTTCTCTAAGTGCCGTGTGTTTGTTTGTGTGTGTGTGTGTGTGTGTATGTGGTTTCCTTTCTTCTTGTGGTGTGTGATGCCCCCCCGACCCCCCGTCCCCCGACCCCCGTCCCCCGACCCCCGTCCCCCATCCCCCGTCCCCCGTCGAGACAGACAAATGAAGAAGGATAAATCCCACCAGAAACACGACGCCAGTCAGATTCCTTTCTCTGGACCTGAATGTCCGTCTGTCCGATTTCTGGTCCTTTCTGTTGGATGACAAAGATTCATCCTCCCGCTTTGACAAGCTCCTTTATTTTATACACCAATTATGCAGTTGCCCCTGGAACATAAAAAGAATAGGCTCAAGAACACCTTTTAGTGTAACGTGGGCCCACTTCACACGGAACAATTACTTCCATTTCAGCGCGTCTGGTTTCTTTGTTCTCCGCGGGAGATCGGGGGGCCTTTGCCACTTGGCAGAACTTTCTTTCCCTCGGTTGGGTCCGCATTAAAAAAAGATGTAAAGACAACTTTTGGTTGAATGGGAGATGCTAATTTTCATAGCCACGGGTGGCACCGCAGGAGAGCTAATGCTGTGTCCAACTATCCTCCAAGGAGGAGGAGATGGGAGAAGGGGTACAGCCCATAGGTTGACGGAGTTCGAGCAGAGGACCATTAGCTCAGTCAAGTGTGATGATTGGATGATTGGATTATGGACACGTCTTCAAACATTTGAAGACTCGTGCAACAAGCAGAGACAGAGAGGCGCCCGAACAACAAACAAAAAAGCTATTTTGCAACCTACCCCACATTAGTTTGATGAACGAAGATATACTTCATACGAAGATAAACAGAGGTAGTCCCATCCAGAAGCCATGCACAGTCACTTCACACGGCAGAGAGGGTTGAGAGGCAGCGTGAGTCGGGGGTCGAGGTCAAGAGCGTGTTCGCACCGCGCTGGAGCTCTGCCATCAAGTGGCCCCCCCCTGCTGTGCAGCAATGCTCCCGGGACCTCCAACCTCACCGCCTCCAACGCGGCACCCCGTCGACGGCAGTTGACATGCTAATCACGAAAAGCGTTTGTTCGTAGCGTCGACACCCTTGACTGGCACAGGCATGTCGAACACCACCTCCAAAACAAAACCCTTTGTCTTCTCTCTCACGCCAGGAGGAGCACAAGCACGATGCTGCCTTTCCAGAATAAGTATACCAAGATATGTTTACTCATATATAGACATATATATCTACGTGTATATATATAGATATGTATATATACCACACACACACCCCCACACACACACACACACTCACACACATACAGGAAGACGCGATGCTGTTCATCGGGACGGGACATGGGGATGAATGATCGCAGTAGAAAGACCTGTGGAGGTCCTGTGGAACCTGCCGCATAGCAGTGGTTGAGGACGGGGCATTTGTTGTTAAGAAATAGCTTTATTTAGACCTTAAAAACGTCTTTTGTAGAAGAAAGAAAGAATTCAGATGTGACGTATGAAAGGATTACACATCTCATGGCAAACCAGAACAAAGGAAAGCACCGGGGTTGACACCAGTGACTACACCCAAATTAAAAAACCATACAGAAGTACAGACCTGAGTCCGTCACTCCGGTACGGACCCCGGTAAGGTCCGTACCGGAGGAACAGGAGACCCAACGGTTGAGTGCAACCCAAACAATTAAGGGAGCGGGGAAAAACAACAATAACCACCCGCTCCCTGCCAGCTGTTTATTCAGACACAGTTGACCTTTCTGATGGCGTATCGGTTTGGTTCCATGTTTCCGATTCCCCCATGCAGGCCGTGCGTCTGTGCGCTCCACATGTCCGGGACACCAACAGTCCGTCGGTCGGTCGGAGCACATCGTGGCAATATAAAAATGATTGGTGGCAGATGAAGTCGCTGATACGGTGTAATATAATGAGACAGATTACCTTTGGGTGGGCCTATATCAAAAAGCATTCCATTACAAAGATTAGATCTAGGGGGGGGGGGGGGGGGGGGGAATAAAGCCTCCCCCCGAGGGGGCGAGAGAGACCAGCGGTGCAGCAACAATGGATTAGTTATAGTGTGTGTCCCCGAGGAGGAACCTCCAAAAGAAAATACATGGCCTTGCTTGATTTGCTCCACATGTCAACTCAGGTGCGTGCGTTCTATGATGTCAACATTCAAGAATTGTATTGGACATTTGCAACACGTACAATGGAATACTTACTCCCCATTTTCTATCCGCAGTATGACATTCTACAACACAATACTATAACAAAATACTATACACAATAAAAAATGAACATAAAAAGAACAACAAAGTGATTGATGGATGATATGTACTATATGTGTTATATTGTGCAAAAAGCACTTAAAAGCATTTTAAAGTGCCAGTAGTGCAGCAGCATCATGAATACAGTGCAGTGCAGAACAGTAACTGTAATGTGTCCAGAAAGTCCAGCAAAGTTAGATAGTGTAATGTAACATAGATGACAATGTTATGATAGTGGCAGCACTCCTAGCATTTCAGTAGGCCCACTACCTGTGGTAAACTGTCCTTGAACCTGGTAGTCCTTGTGCGGATGCTGTGGAACCAGCGACCGGACGGTAGGGGGGAGAAGAGAAGATGGTGCCCAGGGTGGTTGTGGTCCTCGTCATCATCGTCGTCGTGAATAACGTGTTTCGTGTCTTTCCAGACCGGTTTCAGCCAGTCGGCGGGTTTTCGTGGCAAGAAAAAAGCCTTTCTTTCAAATAGGCGGAGAACCGGCCAACTGCTCGCAACCACCGGCAACTTACTCTTAAATAAAGGGAAAAACCATATCTGACGATAATACTTACTTGCTGCATATGCTGTTGTTGTTATATTTTCTCTCTTCATTATTTTTGTTGTTGCATCAATCATTACATCTCCCTCTTGCTGTGTCAACAGACCCTATTGATTATCACCAGCTGGTCTTTGTTTTGGTGGATATTTTATTTCCCTTTGATACACGCAAACCGGGCCAGGGAGAAACAGCACAACGGATCATTTGCCGGGTG
>CM051001.1:6590715-6608215 GCA_027704905.1 Muraenolepis orangiensis | reverse complement strand
TCACAAAGTAGCCCAATAGGCACCATGCCTTGTGACCAGGGTTGGAGAAGGTCTGTGCAGAATTCATGGAGGGTATCCATTTTCCTTCTTTCCTTCAGCTGACTCCTCTGTTCCTCCTCTGGTGGAGTGAAGCGTGACATGACGTGGTACATGAAATGTACCATTGTCAGAATCAGAATCAGTATCAGAATGCCTTGATTGTCAAGGCATAACAAAGTATAACAACATTGTGTAGAAATCCTCACGTTCAATTTCTAAATATGGGTACAAATATATATGGACTTTTTTTATTCCAGTGGCCCTATGTACAAGGAGTGCAAATTAGAAAATATATATAGATACAAAGATGTGTTGAGATGGAATATGTAACTAAGTATTGTAGTATTGATACAAGACAGAATTGTAGTTACACAGAACAGTCAAGTAACAGTCCAATAGTACAGTATTGTAGTGGATGGTTAGTTACACAGAACAGTCACTGTCAGTGTTTGGCAGTGTTCAATACTTTTATGGAACTGGAGTAGAAACTGTTCTTAAGTCTGTGAGTCTGTGATTTGATGGACCTGAAGCGTCTACCAGAGGGCAGCAGGTCAAACAGGTGAGGTCCCGGGTTGGATGGGTCTATCCATTGTGGTTCTCCAATGCCTTCTCAGCCTAGTCTTGTGCCCAAGATACAAGATACAAGATACAAGATACAAGATATTTGTATTGGCCAATTGCAACAGGTACATTGGAATGCTTACTCCCCATTCCCACTAGCAAAAGTTCCGTCATCTGAGTGTCTACTGTCTAATATTGTTACACGTATTGTTCTCACAGGTCGAGAAACATAAAATACAAAACTAAACAACAGACAAGCTCTGCCTCTTGGAACACTCACCTGGAGTTCCCATAGTGTGGCTCACTCACGCTTGCTGCGCAATGCACCATGGACGTTGTAGTCAATTGACAATATAATACAACTTGTGTATATTGTGTGTAGTGTTTTTGGTGTTGGTGTGTGGGTACATTTCGACAGCCTGGGACACTATGATCACACTGTGATGACACTATGAATTCCTAAAAATGTGTCTGTGCCGGTGGAACGTCATTTTAAGGTTTTATCACTATTGTTGACATGATTGAAATTCTGTGCTTATACTTGCACAACTCTAACACCATAGCTCTGTTTTTTATCGGTTTATTTCTTTCTCGGTCTACGTCTTGATGACCATCTGACTCCTGGTGAAAAGCACAATACAAACATTGGGTCAGGGTTAGTTATAGGTGTGTGGCATACATCTCAGAAGTTACTATTGTTCGGTGTGTCGGGAAGTGATGGTGTAGCGCAGGATGTTTCTCACAGCTTCACAGGTTCACTAACCCCATGTTTAGTGGGAGGAGGACAGTAAAGTCCTCCCTAACGGCTAACAATAGAGCAACACTGTCAGAGAGTTGGGGGAGGAATTCAAGCCCTCGTACCTCAACATATCTCAGCATGCCAGCCTTTCCTTAAGATGCGTTGGTGTGTGTGTGTGTACTTATATTGGAAATATGTGTTACTTTTTATGATTTATTTTTATGTTACACTATCGTCTGGGCTCTTGTATTACTGAAGCTTTACATCCACTATTTGTCCTCAAATGAATCAATTAATCAATGCATTTAGTGTTCAAAACCATAACCATTACTAGGTGTTATAAATGGTTATTGTTTTAGGTAGACCGTTACATAACACATGGTTTTAGGTTCAGGGGTCAGAAAGCAGGGAAGTCAGTCACCTTGGAAGGTCATACTAAGATAAGGTCTTTCTAAGAAAAGGAAAACAACCATTAGTATTCATTGACCAAAGGGGCTGTCCTCCCCGAGTCCCAACAAACCTGTGTCACGTGACACTGGATCTATTTGTAGTTTGGGTATTTTATGTTACTTCATTTCCAAGTATCGAGATTAAAGTGGAGAAGTAGGAGACACTTATCTTGATCAGTGAAAGAGTCATATGGAATATTGAGCATCATTCCATGAAAGGCCTCGGGGACTTTCTGAATCTAAAGACGTGGGTTTTGTAGGTATTCAATATCAATATGTGTCAATATTGTATATTAAATAATACATAATGTATGTAATAATAATAATTAGCATACACTGGTATATGTCATTAGTAATACCAATAGTACTGACTAAATACTAAAATAAAGACTTGTTCTGTCCTTACATAAATGTCCTGTGTGCATTTTATGCAGATAAACACTTTCACACATTTACACTTTTCACACTTAACACATTTCCCTAATTCAAATACATTTGTCAATTATTTCACTTATTAAACAATATGTTTATACTATATGTCACAATCACGTTAGCCAAGCTAATGCATTATGAGGAGTTCATATAATTGAAAACCTTTTGGGCTCAATGGTAATTTCAATCATTTAATTAAAATAGCATGGTGAAATTATTGAAATTAAATAGCATGGAAATGAATGAATGATAATTGGCTGTCAATGACCTTAACTGAATTTTGTTGCATGAGAAAGAAAGAAATATAGATATAAACAACATTAACGTTAAGAGCTCATCTCAGACAAAGAAACGTGTTGTGTTTGAGTGTTGAACGGTTCTAAATGCGGAGATCTGGCAAATAGCAGTAACATATAATCCTTCACAAGGGTTATATTACTCATGGTTCCAGTCAACAGCCAGCAATAAGCAATATCCTTGGTCCCTTAAGGTCACACCAGCCTCATTTAACCCCCTGGAAAGATCCAAAATGCAATATAAAATCAACAAGAAATGTGAACCTATATTAAGTTTTGAGGCTAAACAAACTGGATAGAGTAATAATATAGTGTCTGTGTGTGTGTATGTCTGCATGAGTCTCCATGTGTCTCCATATCTGTGTGTTTGTGTGTGTGTGTGTGTGTGTGTCTGCTTGTGTCTCCATGTGTGTGTGTGTGTGTGTGTGTGTGTGTGTGTGTGTGTGTGTGTGTGTGTGTGTGTGTGTGTGTATTACCGTCAGGCAGGCGATACCATATCAAGTGTCGTACAAATAGGCTTAGAGATAGCTTCCACAGTCAGGCCATCAGGCTGCTGAACAAGGGCGTATAACATATAACAATGTATATTTTATTACATTGATTTATATATACATATTGCTCTTTTCTGTGCTGATTTTTGCATTTTATAAATTGCATTTTTTTTTTTATTTTATATTCTTTATTCTATTTTTATTCTATTTTTATCTATTTTTATTTTATCTTATTTTATAACTGCTGTCTGTCGTCGGGTATTGCACACAAGATTTTCACATCACTGCTTTATACTAAACTGTAAACTGTGAAGTGACAATAAACTTGACTTGACTTGACTTGACTTGTGTGCGTGTGTGTGTGTGTGTGTGGGTGTGTGTGTGTGTGTGTGTGTGTATATGTATGTGTGTGTTTGTGTGTGTGTATGTGTGTGTGGGTGTGTGTGTGTTTGTGTTTCTGCTTGTGTCTCCATGGGTATCTGTGTGTGTGTGTGTGTGTGTGTGTGTGTGTGTGTGTGTGTGTGTGTATGTGTGTATGTGTGTGTTTGTGTGTTGTGCGTGTGTGTGTGTATAGGTGTGTGTGTGTGTGTGTGTGTGTGTGTGTGTGTGTGTCTGCTTGTGTCTCCATGGGTATCTGTGTGTGTGTGTGTGTGTGTGTATGTATGTATGTATGTATGTATGTATGTATGTATGTATGTATGTATGTATGTATGTGTGTATGTGTGTGTGTGTGTGTGTGTGTGTGTGTGTGTGTGTGTGTGTGTGTGTGTCTGCTTGTGTCTCCATGTGTATCTGTGTGTGTGTGTGTGTGTGTGTGTGTGTGTGTCTGCCCATTAGTGCTTTCGAATGAACATATTTCACAGCTGGGGGGCATCCTTGATACCAAGGGTAGACTCGCGTGTCACTTCCTGGAAGGCCCCCGCAATCCAGGAAGTGGCAGAACTAAACGCTGAATCAGTCAGCAGAATAATGCAGTGGTCTGTGGTCTCAGGTAAGTGCCACATGAGGTTCACCTTTTGAAGTGATGTCACCACAGACGGGCTGCTAATGAGTCACAAAGGTGCACACAGGAAGTCACATCGGAACACGTTCACACACCCACCCACCCCCCCACACACACACACACACACACACAGAGCCTGCACCCCTGTCCCAGATTGGAATGGCGCATTCCGTACCGTCTGGTGCAAACATGGCGCATGCATGCAGACAGGAGCATTAAGCTTCAGCGTTGACCTTGACCTGCTCCAAATCAGTCTATTTCATTCATAACAAACATCGGTAGGCCTACAACGGAAGTGAATAAACCGAAGAAGAACAGTGTATTGAGGTTCTCTGGACCCTTAGCCTGTATATGTATTATTATTATTATTATTATTATTATTATTATTATTATTATATTGAGCTGTATTCACCACCCTGCGTTCCCCATGTGTAACTCTGAAGGTGTATGATTGTCCATCGCGCTTCAATCATCCGAGCAACATAAGCATGGGAGCTGCATAACATCTTTTGGCTGATATTTTAAATACTTTTAAATAATAATTAATAATAATTTAACTTTTTATTCTTTTCTTCTTTCACATTTTCCTTTTAAACAATATGATTCAGAGTAAGATTCAGATTAGGTTCATTTGTCAGATGTATAAAGTACAGTATACAATGTACAGTGAAATGTTATAACCAGCTCCGGAGATGTGCAAAATTACGAATTACAAATAAATACAAAATTCTCAAAAATATGAGAATACACAAATAAACATATTTACATGCATGCACAGTAGTGAACATGTCCTGCCACAGGTGCTTTATTCACTGTTATTGTGTTGTTGATATTTTGATATTCTGTCAGGAACTTCAACCTCATAAAGCACCAGCAGCTTTGTTAGCATAGCGTGTACTAGCGTGGAGCTATCTTAGCCCCCACTGAGCCATCAGGCTTCACATCCAATGACGTCCGTCGACTTTTCCTTCGTCTGGGCAACGCTAACACAATAATTTAGTGCAAGGTGTCGGTCCAAACAATAAAACATGTGTAGGGGTTTAACTGTCGACGTTAACCACTTTCAGTCTCACATAATGACATAAATATGCACATATTAACATGCATACACACATAATGGCATAAACACTCAAACACTTGACATGACATGTACAGAGAAACACTTGGAGCACCCTGTGGAGCTCACATTGACGTGCCGCTGATGGCGAAGCAGCATTCATGTTTGAGCCCTGGGGTTAGTGATGCTGGGTTAGTGATGCTGGGGTTAGTGATGCTGGGGTTAGTGATGCTGGGTTAGTGATGCTGGGGTTAGTGATGCTGGGGTTAGTGATGCTGGGGTTAGTGATGCTGGGGTTAGTGATGCTGGGGTTAGTGATGCTGGGGTTAGTGATGCTGGGGTTAGTGATGCTGGGGTTAGTGATGCTGGGGTTAGTGATGCTGAGGTTAGTGATGCTGAGGTTAGTGATGCTGGGGTTAGTGATGCTGGGGTTAGTGATGCTGGGGTTAGTGATGCTGGGGTTAGTGATGCTGGGGTTAGTGATGCTGGGGTTAGGGATGCTGGGGTTAGTGATGCTGGGGTTAGTGATGCTGGGGTTAGTGATGCTGAGGTTAGTGATGCTGAGGTTAGTGATGCTGGGGTTAGTGATGCTGAGGTTAGTGATGCTGAGGTTAGTGATGCTGAGGTTAGTGATGCTGAGGTTAGTGATGCTGGGGTTAGTGATCCCTGGGTTTAGTGATGCTGAGGTTAGTGATACCGAGGTTAGTGATGCTGAGGTTTGCCCCTTGGGGTTAGTGATGCTGAGGTTTGATCCCTGGGTTTAGTGATGCTGGGGTTAGTGATGCTGAGGTTTGCCCCTTGGGGTTAGTGATGCTGAGGTTTGATCCCTGGGTTTAGTGATGCTGGGGTTAGTGATGCTGAGGTTTGCCCCTTGGGGTTAGTGATGCTGGGGTTTGAGTCCTGGGTTTAGTGATGCTGAGGTTAGTGATGCTGAGGTTTGCTCCTTGGGGTTAGTGATGCTGGGGTTAGTGATGCTGGGGTTTGAGTCCTGGGGTTAGTGATGCTCGGGTTAGTGATGTTGAGGGACACATGTCAGAGAAATGATGAATGTATAAAATACATGTAACAATGTACAAAAATATGTACACAACTCATGAAGAGGACAGGCTGGGGCACCATACCATACGACAAGACAGGCTGGATTAAGAATATAATAATTATTATCAAAAAGAGCATTATCATAGAGCATTAGGTATATCTCATTTTTATAGAGCATTGGGTATGTAGATCATTATCATAGTGCATTAGGTATATAGATCATTATTATAGAGCATTGGGTATGTAAATCATTATCATAGAGCATTAGGTATATAGATCATTATTATAGAGCATTGGGTATGTAAATCATTATCATAGAGCATTAGGTATATAGATCATTATTATAGAGCATTGGGTATGTAGATCATTATTATAGAGCATTAGGTATATAGATCATTATCATAGAGCATTAGGTATATAGATCATTATCATAGAGCATTAGGTATATAGATCATTATTATAGAGCATTGGGTATGTAGATCATTATCATAGAGCATTAGGTATATAGATCATTATTATAGAGCATTGGGTATGTAAATCATTATTATAGAGCATTAGGTATATAGATCATTATTATAGAGCATTGGGTATGTAGATCATTATCATAGAGCATTAGGTATATAGATCATTATCATAGAGCATTAGGTATATAGATCATTATTATAGAGCATTGGGTATGTAGATCATTATCATAGAGCATTAGGTATATAGATCATTATTATAGAGCATTGGGTATGTAGATCATTATCATAGAGCATTAGGTATATAGATCATTATTATAGAGCATTGGGTATGTAGATCATTATCATAGAGCATTAGGTATATAGATCATTATTATAGAGCATTGGGTATGTAGATCATTATCATAGAGCATTAGGTATATAGATCATTATTATAGAGCATTGGGTATGTAAATCATTATCATAGAGCATTAGGTATATAGATCATTATTATAGAGCATTGGGTATGTAAATCATTATCATAGAGCATTAGGTATATAGATCATTTTTAGGTATATAACGGGCCAAACCAAGGCAGCAGAGACTTGCTTTTGGGGGAGTGGAATGTCACTTATCTCTAAATCTGAGGCCATGGTTCTCAGCGGGAAACCTTGGGATTGCCTACTCCAAGTGGGGAGTGAGTCCTTACCGCAATGGAAAAGGTTCAAGTATCTCGGGGTCTTGTTCTTGAGTGAGTTGACGACGGAGCGTGAGATTGAAGGGAGAAAAGGAGCTAAAAGAGAGCTGAGCCAGAAGGCAATGCTCTCGATCTACCGGTCAGTCTTCATTCCTACCCTCACCTTTGGTCATGAACTATGGGTCCCTATGGGAGAAGCTCATCTCCCTTAGGGATAGGGTAAGACGCTTGGAAACCAATGAGAGACTTGTAGAGTAGAGCTGCTGCTTCTTGGCGTAGAAAATAGCTAGTTTAAATGGTTCGGGCATCTAGTAAGGATGCTTCCTGGTCGCCTCCCCAGGGAGGTTTTCCAGGCACGTCCAACTGGGAAGAGACCACGGGGCAGACCGAGGTACAGGTGGGAAGAGACCACGGGGCAGAACGGGGTACAGGTGGGAAGAGACCACGGGGCAGACCGAGGTACAGGTGGGAAGAGACCACGGGGCAGACCGAGGTACAGGTGGGAAGAGACCACGGGGCAGACCGAGGTACAGGTGGGAAGAGACCACGGGGCAGACCGAGGTACAGGTGGGAAGAGACCACGGGGCAGACCGAGGTACAGGTGGGAAGAGACCACGGGGCAGACCGAGGTACAGGTGGGAAGAGACCACGGGGCAGACCGAGGTACAGGTGGGAAGAGACCACGGGGCAGACCGAGGACAGGTGGGGTGATTACATCTCCACACTGGCCTGGGAACGCCTCGGGATCCCCGAGTCAGAGCTGGTCCATGTTGCCAGGAGAGGGATGTTGCCACCCCTACCGGTGCTGCTACCTCCGCGACCCGACCCCGGATAAGGGGTAGAAGATGGATGGATGGATGGATCATATAGAAGGCATTATAGAGGTGTCATATACAGCATTAGGAGGAGAGGAGGGGTATAGCGTATAGGCCTTAGTTAGACTCATGAAACAGCATTCAGAGCACATGTTCAGTAATGTGATGAGTCTTTGTCCAGGACTTGACTGCTTGTATTTGCTAGGAACTAGGCAGGCTGCACACACATGTTTCTCTTTCAGAGGAAGTTAGAATTATTTATTTTCAATTTAGTAAATCAGATATTCTCGATATTATTATTTTTGAGCACAGTTCAATACAGCGAAGAAGGTCAAACTGCAGTCCAAATAAGATGGACAAAAAGAGAAAAGAGTAAATTCAAAACACCTCCCTCGTCAATCCCCGATTTACCCTTAGTGTGGATGAGCTTGTGTCTAGAAGAAGAAGGAGAAGTAGAAGAAGAAGAAGAAAAAGAAGAAGATTGGAATAAAGTTTCATCACCTCTGATGGAGAGCTCTTGAGCTCTGGCCTTGTGAGACGGGCACTCAGGCGGGGAATTACGACGTTGAACTAGAGAAGGAAAGGACTCAGTCCTCCGCAAACATTGCAGTATTTTACATTTTTATGCATTTTTCTTTTCCAAATCTCTTCCAAAGTCTCTATCTCTCTCTAACTTTATTCATGTATTTGAGCTCTCTGTCAATATATATATATATATATATATATAAATATATATTCGTTTTTTCCCGTCTTGCACTGGGTCCTAGAAAAAGTTGGGGGTTCCTCCATGGGGACCGAAGCTACTTGAGTTGTCAGCAAACAGGCAGGATGGCGGCTTTGTAGGGGGGGGCCTTGTTATCTCGACTTGTTTGATAAGAAAGCCACCGACTCTCCCCATCGGGAGAGAAGAAAGACAACCCTCAGGTAAGCCAGATCATGACAGGAATTTATCATCGCTACCCGTCTTATTTACATTGACTTCCGTTCCCTGTGTACCGCACCGGGTACACGCGTTCACACACACACACACACACACACACACACACACACACACACACACACACACACACACACACACACACACACACACACACACACACACGCATACACACACAGACACACACACACACACACACACACACACACACACACATACACACACACACACACACACACACACACACACACACACACACACACACACACACACACACACCCATAACACAAACACAGGAAAAGGGGGTGGAAACACATATCAACACACACACATCAAGCACACATCAAGATGGAAAACACACAAACACACACACACACACCCACACACACACACGTACAGACACAAACACAGGCAAAGGGGGGAAAAACATGCAAACATCAAGATAGAAAACCCCCACACACACACACACACACACATACACACAAACACAAACACAAACACTCCCAGTCGAGGAACAAACAAATCCAGGAATTAACTGTTTGTGTTTTGTGCCATGAAAAGTCTACAACTGAACACACAAATGACACACACACACACACACACACAAACAACACATACACACAAACAACACACACACACACACACACACTAAAACAATACCTGGCAGCAGAATGGTCTTTATCAAACTGTACACATGTCGGGCAGGCCTCTTCCCACCCCCTGCTCTATTGATTATGGCCGGCCCTCGGCCCTATTCTTCCTCTTCAAAGCCAGCACCCATGGGTGTGCAGGAGGATGAGTGTCCCGGGTACTTTTGGTCTCTGAGCAGCGGCTGGCGGATAACGCCCAGTTCCTCCATGGCTGAGCGATGCAAGGCACCTTCAAACAGCTGGAGTAGGATGGATATGAGGCCTTTTGATGTAGACCTGGCAGCAGCAGCGACTCCTACACCTACTGCTATTTATTTTGTGTCTGGCGGGATCACTCAAAAGGCTGTTGTTCAGGAGTGGTGGAATGGAGAGGAAAATAATAGCAAAAAAGACGAGGGGATGGCGGGGAGAATAGAAAAGACGACATAAGAGAGACAAGAATGTAAAAAATAAAAATAAAAATAGAAATTTATCAAAGACAATAGAAAATATAAACCATGTTTGCGTAGCGTGTCTTCCCGTAGCTTGTCGCTATGTGTTTCTGATTCTTCACCGCAGCATTAAGTCATCTCAGTCATTTTCATAATAAATTGAGTGTGTCCGATCCATGATGGATCTCTTGTGAGACTCTCTTTTCAATTGTACTGCCCGGAGTAAAAGCGAAAGAGCCACACTTCCAAGTTGCATTCTCCGCGGATTTATCACAGAGATACTGGGGCCCCTTTGAAACCACTGTAAATCACAGGCTTTTCCAATATCCGCCAGAGTGGCGAGCATAATCATCCCGCTGGTGGCCAGGAGGACGATGATTGGAAAGGCCCTTCCTGTTGAGCTGTGTGTCAGGCATAGGGAAAACCGAGGGCCTGCGCCAAGAGAGAGAGAGAGAGAGAGAGAGAGAGAGAGAGCTTTAAAATTATACTTTGAAATTGCTCAAGAGAAAAAAAAGAAGGGAGCAGAGTCATTCACTCTCACAAATGCACACTCTGATGAAGTAACAGACACAGTAGGCATACATGCCCACATCGCAGCTCCGTACGCACACGCAAAGTTAGGGGGGGGGGGGGGGTGCTCTGTTCTGCTCGGCTGAGTTTAGCAGGCCGGCAATCACGCAGCTCTAATGTTGACCCTGGTGTTTTCCTTGCCGTGACCATAGGCTCAAATTCCAGAGACTGTAGAGTTCAAAACAACAACCTCATGACCAGCTGCTCTTCATCTGTTTACACTGAGAAGACCAAGCCCGGCTGAATCACGGCTCCCCGACTCCCCGACTGGCTGAACTGTCGTCTGGACTTCATGTGTCACTTCGCGGTCATCTTCCCGGCAAGTAGACAAGGAGGACTTTTCCATGAGCGTGTTTTGGCATAACCTTTAACACGTGTTCTGCGTGGGAGGAGTGAAGCAATAGCACCAACTGTCCCAGTGTTGTTGCTCTGTGATTCACCTCGGAATGACATTTGGTCCGTCATTTACAGATTTTTTACAGATTTTTATTTCTTTCTTTTCTACAGCTGGGACATACAGGACTTCATCTATCTCACACACACACAAACACATCCTTAGCCTGTGAGACCTGGACGTTGATTTAACTGAACAGGAACCCTTTCCACCATAGCAACAGCAAATCCTCCAGATGAGTGCAGCAGGAGAGGGTAGTCTGGGTAACAGCATGTGCTAAATGACTCACTGAGCCATCAGCGTATGTAGATGGAATCAACATAACATCCAACGTATTTGCAGCTGGAATCAACATAACATCCAACGTATGTAGCTGACATCAACATAACATCCCACGTATGTAGCTGACATCAACATAACATCCCACGTATGTCGCTGACATCAACATAACATCCCACGTATGTAGCTGACATCAACATAACATCCCACGTATGTAGCTGACATCAACATAACATCCCACGTATGTAGCTGGAATCCACATAACATCCAAGGTATTCGTAGCTGGAATCCACATAACATCCCACTTATGTAACTGGAATCGACATAACATCCAACGTATGTAATTGAAATCAACATAACATCCAACGTATGTCATTTAAATCAACATAACATCCAACTTATGCAGCTGGAATAAACATAACATCCAACATATTTGTAGCTGGAATCAACATAACATCCAACTTATGCAGCTGGAATAAACATAACATCCAACATATTTGTAGTTGGAATCCACATAACATCCAACGTTTGTTGCTGGAATCAACATAACATTCAACATATGTAGCTGGAATCAACATAACATCCAACATATTTGCAGCTGGAATCAACATAACATCCCACATATGTAGCTGACATCAACATAACATCCCACGTATGTAGCTGGAATCCACATAACATCCAAGGTATTCGTAGCTGGAATCAACATAACATCCAACTTATGTAACTGGAATCGACATAACATCCAACGTATGTAATTTAAATCAACATAACATCCAACATATTTGTAGCTGGAATCCACATAACATCCAACATATGTAGCTGGAATAAACATAACATCCAACTTATGTAGCTAGAATCAACATAACATCCAACGTATGTAGCTGGAATAAATATAACATCCAACATATTTGTAGCTGGAATCCACATAACATCCAACGTTTGTTGCTGGAATCAACATAACATTCAACATATGTAGCTGGAATCAACATAACATCCAATATGTGCAGCTGGAATCAACATAACATCGAACTTATGTAGCTGGAATCAACATAACATCCAACGTTTGTTGCTGGAATAATCATAACATCCAATATGTGCAGCTGGAATCCACATAACATCCAACGTATGTAGCTGGAATCAACATAACATCCAACATATTTGTAGCTGGAATCAAGTGTGTGGCTGAAACTTAAGTAAAACAATATTTTCTTTACTTGATTTTGCACTAATTAACTAAAAGTGCTTTTCGTTCACACACTTTTAATTATATTAGTGCATGTTCTTCTGTGGTTTCCCAGCAGAGTGTTTCTGCCTATAAGCTTTTCTCCACTCTATTTTATTTCACATCCTCAGTCTGTGTGACATCTGTTGGAGGAGGAATGTGGGTCGTGACAACGTAAGTTCAGGAGGTTGTTGATGTTACATTGACTATGCAGGAATTTCCTTCGTACTCAATGTCAAGAGTTAAAGTCCTGACAAAATCTCCAGCTTTCTTTCCCCATTCCACAATTTTGATACAATAGTACTGTTGAATTTCTCCTGCAGTTGTTCAGTGGAGGGACCTTGAAAATTCAACTGCCTATAAAAATAAAGCTACGTCCCAATCACAATGTGTGTCGTGCCATGCAAAGCTATGGGCTGAGACTCAAAGTTAAGTTGTGGATATATGATTTATCGTGTGACAGTATGTCACAGTAAGTATATTCAAAGATTCTGTACAGTTTCAAGTATTTCCAATTAAAATATCAATATGTGTGGTTTGATCTATTTTAGTAATTGAAGATATAACCTCCTCGATGACCAATCATTTATTTGACAAAGATGAAGAAACCATTCTGCGAACATAAAAGCAGTAACATACAATATAAGACAATATAATCTACTATATAATTCTCTAAAGGACTCTGTGTGTATGTGTGTGTCTGTCACAAGAAATATGCCCCCTTTCAGGTTGAGGGGGATCTTCATACTGGGTGGGATGCTTGGGGGGGTGGTCTGAAGTTCCATTTGTTAAGCATTAGATCCAGTGGAAAATTCAGGGGTTTCAATGCTCAGCTGAAGGTCCACAGTGGAGTCCTCCGCCACAACAGTTTGCCATGCAGTCCAGGCCCATTGTTCTGTGAGCGTTGGTCTCACAGTTGCTATGCAGCACAGATTGACTGTTGTCCACAAGATAGGAAGTTCAATAAATGTTTATTTTTGTACGGGTTGTTCATTCCATTACAACATACAACATTTTTATGTGAAAAGTTAGTGTCAACTACTACGTCTAATACTATTACTAATGCGCTAGTACAATATAATACAGTAACACGACAACATTAACTATATTGACAACATGTGAATATTAGCCCTTACATGAACGAGTCCAAAGGATGAGTGGCTAACCCAGCCATAGACGAGGCATAGGGTAAAAACAACTACCCTCACCGCGTTCCGAGTATGCCCCTTCCTGGCTTTACTCGTCCACCAATCCTGGAGCCGAGTGCGTTCAGCGGTCCACAGCGGCCCTAAGTTGTGCCAGGACTGTTTTGCGGACATTCAATACTAGTCGTGTACAGACTACAGTAGGCCTAGTGAATCCTCCTGTACGTGTAATGAGGGAGATACACCTCGCCCTATTACCGCACCCCATCATTCATTATAGGCATCGAAATCCACACATTTAGCAAAACAAAATCAAAACAACACAATTGGCTGGACATTTAAAACAGTTTAAAGCCATTTTCTGCATTGCACTGTTGTGGTAGATTCTGTGGTTTGCCTTTGTAGGGCAGTGCATAGGCATGGAGTCAGATCAATATTACAGTAATGAATGCACACAGAAAGATTCACAAATGTAACTTTTGGATTTATATATAGATAACGCCACAACAAAATAATTATCCACAAATAAACAAATACAGGCTCACAAATGTATTTGTCATGCACATGCACATTTTGTTGAAAAAATAAAGTAGAAATCCACACATATTTGCAAAAACTTAGATTTATATACAACCTTAGAGCTTAGATGTATATACAACCTGTTGAAACTGCATTTTCAAACTGCTTGTCGTGTGACAAGCAGTGGATGGATTCCCCTGCGGTGGCTTGTTTCACAAATGCATTTTCTGAGTTATTTTGGAATTATCTATCGCCAATTTGATGGCTCCTTATGTTTTTTGAAGGTGGTCACATCAACATTAGCGCAGTCTGCAGGCATTAACAGGATGTCACTTGCATCCCCTCTGCAGGTATAATGATTTAAAATACCAACATGTCAAGCATGTTCAATAACATGCTTGTTACCTCCTTGTTGTGTCATGAAATGTTCTTGAATTATGAACGATTGGTTTTGCTACGTTCCGACGTTAGCTCGGTGAGTAAAATCATTATTTGAAACCTGCTTAGACATTTTAATTGTGAGAGAGTCAATGTCTAACGTTCCCACATGCTAATTAGGTTCAACTTCCTGCTTAGCCAAGTAACATCTTGAAATTAAGTTAACGTTAATGGAAATAAAATGACTCTTTGACAGGCGCCATCGTCTCAAGGTAGCAGCACAGGCATTTGTGCAATTATTAACCTCAAGATAAACATGTTTCACTTTACACTTGGGGCGCCACAACCAGAAGCCATGTTGAGCATAATAAAAATAAAATAAATATATTTTAAATCCTTATATCTAACCTAATACCTCAACTTAACAAATTCTAACCTGTTACCACATCTAACCAGCTAACCATCTAAACATCAAATGAAGATGGATAGACTCTAACAGGTTTCCTACACCAAAATCGTACGGACTAACCAGTGTGCGACTGAATTATTGTCAACATTGGCTTTAACTTGGATTTAACCATCTACGTGTCGGGTGTCGCCACGTTCTCCATAATTATTCATGAGATTGTCGTGGCAGGGGCCATCCTGTTCATCCTGGCAGACTGTGCAGATGTGACGCTCGGTGATAACATTAAATCATACCCTCAATTGTACACTCACTGTGATTGGCTGAAATGGAAGGATCCATCTGATTGGCTACAGATCATTTCCTGTTGAGGTTGACACACGACAAGCAGTTTGTAAATGCAAGTGCAGCAGGTTGAATATAAATGTAGCAACATAAAATATGTTTTGGGTGAAAATTGCAAATCATTTTTATTTGTAGATTTCTATTACTACTTCTAATACATATTTAAATAATATACTGTATATATGTGTGCGTGCCTTTGTGAACCTTGTTTTTTAAATGTTAAGCTTTGTACATTTATACCCAACGATAAATAGTGTGCAGTATAGTGTATTGAAAAATATTTTAAAGACGGTAATTCATATATATAAATCCAGAAGTACATTTTTGATTCCTAGTGTGTACATTCATCAATATTGAGACTGATCTGATTCCATTTAGTTGTGACATGTTCTGAATTAATGAAAGTTAATGCTAATAAAATATGGTTATGTTTAGGAAATGTGTTTCATGATCCCTTTGTCATGAAAGCTTATGAGGAAATGACATCTCAGATTCAAAACCGTTCATCAATGTCTATGTTTCACCTTCCATAGATTATTTATCCAGCAGAATTGGGGCCAGTGGAACTGTGCATATTTGAATAGGGATTTCTGCAATAAAATATCTATGTCTTATGTTTAGTCTTGAAAGACCAATCACTTGTCGTCCTTTCCAATAAGACAATGATTAGGCACAGTGATGGCTACACTCGCCTTCAATATTTCACATGACAAAATATTCAACCAGCATAAATGACAGGATAATGAAGAGCTCGTATGCGGACGGCGTCTTTTGGATAGCGCCTTCCTGGTGTCCTCGCCTCTCTCTCGCTGTCACAGGGAGACTTCAAGGGAATACGTCTCTTCAGGAGTTCACCGGCAATTCAGTGCGGACCTTAGGACGTTAATTGGATTGCATTCACATTTGGTCAAAGGTATGACCATTTGAATGTACTGCATGTATATCGTAGGCATGCAATGGATAGAAGATATTGTCAATTATATGTTGTGGAAATTGTGGGTGTTCACATTCTGGACCCCACTAAAAAGGGTGCCTTTGTGTGTCTGTGTGTGTGTTCATGTGTATATTCTTTGGCAAAATGTTTCTCGCTTTAAGGCACCCAACTGTAGAATATTGACAGGAAGCATATTTGAGAGGATGTTCGTAGGATGGAATTTGCTTGCTGCGTGTTGTGACTAAATATTTCAAATCTCTGCCATGCTGCTACTGACCAATAATGGCGATAAATCGAAAAGAAAAACATTAAATAGAAGAATAAATTAGAAACAAGCGTGTGAGCCATAGTGACAGACTGCTGTTTGTAGTGTGTGTACAAAATATGCACACATATAGTGCCTTGGGATATGTTGGTGTGTGGTTTGTGAATACTGCGGTTTGTGCGTGGGAGGGTGCTGGGAGACTGAGAGGTGTGTGTGTGTGTGTGTATGTGGTTAAATGTGTGAGTGTGTGTGTGTGTGTGTGTGTGTGTGTGGTGTGTGTGTGTGTGTGTTGTGTGTTGATACGTGTGTTTTCCTCTGAGAACTTGGTCAATAGAGGGCTTAGGTGTCTACGGGCCAAAATGAAATCAGCGTCCAGACAACAGCTCCCAGTGGATGTCTTGGTGTTGGGAGATACGCCGTCAGAGGCCTTCCACTTGTGCAACAAAACCCTGTGATGGGGAGAGTGGGCGGAGAGGGAGGAGGAGGGGGGGGGGGGGGGGGAGGGGGGAGGGGAGGCGAGGAGGGGAGGGGAGGAGGAGACAGAATGGTAGGTGACAAGGAGGTGGGGGGAGGGGGGGGGGAGGAAGGAGGGGAGGGGAGGGGAGGGGAGGCGAGGAGGGGAGGAGAGGAGGGGAGGGGAGGAGGAGACAGAACGGTAGGTGACAAGGAGGTGTGAGAGAGCAAAGGAACTGGCGGTCCCTTGAGTTAAGGATGTTTTCAATTTTAGAGAAACGTGATTTCAGTCCAACAGCCCGAAGCTTTCAGTCAACCTGACAAGAGTCTTTGCTCGTGGCACTGTGCACGCGTGTGCGTGTTTGCATGTGCGCGCGTGTGTGTTTGTGTATGTGTGTGTGTGTGTGTGTGTGTGTATCTCCCCCGACGGACACAGAGGCAATCTTCTGAGACTGCGTGTACGGACAAATCCTTGCACACAACCACACACATACGCATGCACACACCCACGTGCA
>CM051001.1:6573215-6578215 GCA_027704905.1 Muraenolepis orangiensis | reverse complement strand
GTGTGCGTGTGTGTGCATGCGTGTGTGCGTGTGTGTGTGTGTGTGTTAGTGTGTCGAAGGTCAAAGTGAAATGTCTACATTCAGCAGTGCTCGAATCTCAATGTTTAGTCATGGTTAAAAAAACACATCTCAAGCAACCTGTCAATCTAATCGAATTAAACCCTATTGAATCCACACTGAATGTGATTTGTTTGTTTAAACTAGATTTTCTTGGGGGGGGGGGGGGGGGGGTGGGGGGGGCAGGTAGAACGCTTGTATTTTTCAGAAAATAGGATGAGACATGAATAGCAGCTCCCTATGCAGACTTGGCCAGACGTTTCTCGCAGTAAGTTGTTTGCTGCCAGTCACCTGCCAAGCACAACACAGATATGTGCAGATGTGTACAAACGTATCAGCAGGGAAGATGGATTTAGATAAGAATGCGTATACTGTATATAAACAGATAACATCGGGTAACAATATAAGCACAATATAACCACCATTTCGTGGAGAACTTTGTAAGCAGGCTGTCAGAGTGTTCAGAGACGTCCCGCAGGATGACTCACGGCCATCACCATCGCTCCAGGTAGAAAACACATTCTGTTTCCGTGACGACGAGGACGCTCGGGGGTAGAAATGTCCGGGGGTTTGAGGGACTGACGTCCAGTGTGTCCGCTGAACATCTGAAGGGGATACGCTTTGTTTTAAGAGGACCTATACGGGTGACCTGTCGTGACCTGAAGGAGAAGAAGTCTGCCACAGTTTATTATCACCAAGAATGTGCAAAAAATATATATGTAAATCATTTAAAAAAAACGGCTTCAGAAGAAGCATTTGGACTTGGTGTTGGTTTTAATGATCCACCGGCTGGTGTTTTTGGCTGGGAGGACTATTTATATTTCTGTTCCATCGGCATTTCCCAGACTTCAGCTGCAATGCATATCTGTGTCCTCCCAATTGAGCGGACGAATGTACACTTAAGGTTGAAGAGGACAGACAATCTGAGGAGCTCTCCTGTGGACACATTGGAGGGGGAACAAAAATCAATGCATTTTCAAAACCAGAAACTGGGACAACCAATATTGTGTTCTGCAGTTCAGTTAAATACAATTCCGGGAATATATTAATAAGATATGGTATTACACGAATATGAAATCCATGGCTTACACCGTTCCAAACCGGTGGTCTGATATTCCCCGGCACTGGCTACCAGCTGGATCGATCTATTCTTTATCAGGGGATATCAGGAGAGATATCAGGAGAGATATCAGGAGAGATATCAGGAGAGATATCAGGGGATATCAGGAGAGATATCAGGAGAGATATCAGGAGAGATATCAGGAGCGATATCAGGAGAGATATCAGGAGCGATATCAGGAGAGATATCAGGAGAGATATCAGGAGAGATATCAGGAGAGATATCAGGAGAGATATCAGGAGCGATATCAGGAGAGATATCAGGAGAGAAACACAGTACAATTTGCACAAGAAACACAACCTCTCAGGGCAACAAACAAGAATTAAAACCGTAGCGGATGAAATCCTGTTACACGCAACAGAACGCGTGGTGCTTCGAAAAACCAAACTTCTTGTAGAATAATACCGGGGGGGGGGGGGGGGGGGTTAGCATTATTGGGAGCCCCAGTCGCGGCTAGTATATAGGCTAACCTTAAATAACAACATCCAGAGTATAGCCGTGGTACCAGATGGACCACTGAAAGGGCTGTTAGCAGCGTTAGCCTGACTGTAACCTTCAGGATTATTATCGGACGCCGGACCCAAAAAAAAAAGATGCACTAAAGTGCTTTCCCACTGGTGGGCCGCCATGAAACGGGAAGGCTGACCAGAGAATAACTCTTAGAGTGAAAAAATAAGAAGAGAGAGAGAGAGAGAGGGAGGGAGGGAGGGAGAGAGAGAGAGAGAGAGAGAGAGAGAGAGAGAGAGAGAGAGAGAGAGAGAGAGAGAGAGAGAGAGGGAGGGAGGGAGAGAGAGAGAGAGAGAGAGAGAGAGAGAGAGAGAGAGAGAGAGAGAGAGAGAGAGAGAGAGAGAGAGAGAGAGAGAGGGAGGGAGGGACCGCCGAGACTGAAAAACAGTCGCGTTGTCAGCTAGCCCTGTCTATAGGGGGGTGGGGTTTGACAGACAGACACACAGACAGACATATGGGCGGGCAGACAAACAGACCGGGCGAACGACAGAGAAAACCCATTAAGGGAGAGAGAGCGAGAGAGAGAGAGAGTTGTTGGGAGTGGGTATAGTCAGTTGGGTTGTCAGGCTTACATTTGAGGTCACCGCTGCTAACCCCCCTGTGCCACAGCGAACAGTGGAGCACCTCTTTATCTCTCTCCAGCTCCGTGCCTCTCTCTCTCTCTCTATCTCCCTCTCTCTCTCTCTCTCCCTCCCTCCCTCTCTCACTCTCTCTCTTTCTCTCTTTCTCCCTCTCTCTCTCTCTCTCTCTCTCTCTCTCTCTCTCTCTCTCTCTCTCTCTCTCTCTCTCTCCCTCTCTCACTCTCTCTCTCTCTCCCTCCCTCTCTCACTCTCTCTCTCTCCCCCTCTCTTTCTCTCTCTCTCTCTTTCCAGCCCGGCATAATAATGGAGGAGCTCTCACACACATAAGCACCCAATCCCACACACCAAGAGTGCACACACAACACACACACACACACACACACACACACACACACACACACACACACACACACACACACACACACACAGTGGCACACTCACACAGGCACAAATGCATGGATTGCTACTAGTTTCAGCCATTTAGCCTGAGCACCACTCCACTGAGAGCCCCTATGTTGCCATGACTACAACATCCTAGCAGGAGGCGAAAACAAAGGTACGGCATGGAGAGAGGTTAGGGAAAGAGAAGGATGGAGACAGAGAGGTCGATTCGAATTAAATCGGGAGAGGGTGCGACAGAACACCAGGGACGGGGATTAGGATGACACAGAGGTGCAGTTTGAGGGAGCTTTTGCCATAGTGCAGTCACACACTGCTGCGGAGAGGCTGTAGGAAACAGGTTTGTTCGCCACCGTTTAGTAGCTGGCTCCTCGCGTGTTTTACAATAATGACCGAACGGCATTGAACGGCCCCCGACATTAAATTGAAATGCACAGCGCTGTAGAGGGATGTTAAAAAATCACACTATATCTCAATAGCAGCTCACAATAGCAGCAATGCGTCACGATGAACTAAAGACATGATTTCCGCTAAAGATTATGAGTCCCACGTGTCTAGTGGTGTAGACCTGCCCAGGAGACGGTATGAGTCCTGTGTGTCTAGTGGTGTAGACCTGCCCAGGAGACGGTATGAGTCCTGTGTGTCTAGCGGTGTAGACCTGCCCAGGAGACGGTATGAGTCCTGTGTGTCTAGCGGTGTATACCTGCCCAGGATGTATTTATTATGTGATTCTATTCTTGCTGTAGTGTAAAGTGTCTTTGAGTATTTTGTAAAGCGCTGTATTAAATAAATGCATTGTTTGTAATAATTGTCATTATTGCGCATGACTAAGTAGCCTCGTGTTTGGGATCAGCAATCACACTGGCAACAGCTTTGAGATGTGAGATCAAGACTGACCAATGGGATGTGAGGTCAAGAGGAAGAAAAGGCTAATTAGCTGGAAGTGTGTTCACTGTTTAACAACAACAACAACTGCTGCTACAATTTATATCAATTCTAAAATGTGTCAAGAGCTACACTCAACCCAGCTATTCCTTGCATTCTCTGAATACCAGCGATTGAGAATTGTTCAAACTCTAGAAACCAAAAATCAAATGTCTGTTCAACATTTCCTGCAAGCCAAACAGTAGGTGGGAAAAAGACGAAAATGCTGGAATGCTTGGGGAGATTTGATAGAAATGTGTGTACCCCGCACGTCCCTGGTGTGTGGCCCACCCACCCGAGGCCAGGACTGATGGTCCAGAACAGTCTGTACTGCCGATGTCGACCCGACTTTAAAAGTCGCCTTGTGGGTAGGAAGGTTAAGTCTACAAGAATGCACTGTGCAGTTCCTTCAGTGAGGGGCTGCTTCGCCCGCGGTGTCTCACAGAGAGACACTGCAGGTCCTTCCTTCCTGCAGCTGTCAGACTGTAACAACCACTGTAGCCCCTCCTAGACCAGTACTGACTGTAACTACTTGTTGTGCGATAACACTGTTCATTTGCAATAAACATTTCTTCTTATCCATTCACACACTACTGGCTGCTGCTTACTACTGCTTACTGCTAACTGACTTTTATACACTTTGTGCTGCTCCATCTAGGTGTGTGTACTTTATATTTATAATACTCATACTTATTTTTCTTAATTGTCTTGTTGTTACTAACGTGTACTTATTGTTACTATGGTTACTAACATGCCTTACATACAGATTGGCCATACTGTGTATGTTAGTCTACTTTTTTATTACCTCTTGCCTTTTCATCTGCACCGTCCCTTTTGCTGTAACGTTGAACATTTCCCTGCTGTGGGACGAATAAAGGACTTCTTATCTTATCTTATGCACAGTGTGGACTAGTGGTTTTGATAGTCTACTATTGTGTGAAACCCCTAACCGGTTTAACAACTTGATACAACCAGAGAGAGACCAATGGAATAGAAGAACATAGCATGACCTATAGCCAGAGAACATGAACATTGCGGTGTGACTTTTCATTTTGAGCGTGGTTCCTGCTCAACACACATACATATTCATATATTAGGAATAAATGTTTGAAGAAATCGGATAAATGTTTGTTTCAGCCTGCTGTTAATTACTGTATTTCATCCTAAACACTTTGCTTCTGCACAAGAGAGTCTAGAGTGCGTTCACAACAACAACACAACGCTTCTTCTCTCTTACGTCTGCCTTCCTTTAAAGGAACAGAAAACAAACCTAAAACCTTTGTTTAGATGGAAAGCGATGCAGTGGGTTACAGAGGTAGTGATATGGATTGATCCTGGTCCAGAGTCCCCAACTTAAAAGGGAATTCCACTTTATAACACTTCTGGGGGTCATTCTCACACTATACCCCCGG
>CM051001.1:6560715-6563215 GCA_027704905.1 Muraenolepis orangiensis | reverse complement strand
CACTTGGCGGGAATATGTCGCGCAAACACCAGGGGCGCCACTGAGCAGGGTGAGTGAACGCGATAGTATTTGTTTGAGTCAGTCTGCCATCGTGGTAATTTAGTGACGGTGGATAAGACTGCTATTTTTATCCGATTATGGTAATTTATTCATGCATATTCATGACAGCTGCCAACTGCTCATCGTGTATGCTACGAGCTACGTTCACGTATCAGGCGCTGCTATCCAATTAGTTTCATAAGTTTTAAGGTGAGAAATATTTGCCTGCTTTATTCAAATGCCACCTATTTAAAAATATATTATATGTTGAAGAGATTCGGGGGAGGATCGCCACTGGTGCCAGCTGCTCGTCATGTCCTTCATTAGGAGTTTTATATCCATATATATATAATTGCTCTGATTTAAAGTTAGCCAGGACATCAATTAAAATATTTGCATTTCAGTATCTTACCCTTCGGCCCCTGTTAGACTGCCTCTCCTCGGGGTCTTCCACTAGATTTACACAATCTGCACAGAACACTCCAGAGTTCAGACAGCTCTGCTTTGACGTGGTTTCCCCTTCCAGGAGGGGTGTTCTCATCATCAGAACCCCCCGTCCATCCAGAGGAAACCTCTATTTAAAGGGGTAGGGAAACGGCAGTATCAGCTCAGGGGGTAGAGCGGTCGCCTCACATCCGGAAGGTTGCTGGTTCGATCCCCGGCTCCTCTTCAGAGCAAATAACTGCCGAGGTGTCCTTGAGCAAGACACCCTGACCCTAACTGCTCCCCAGGCCGCTGTATAAATAGCAGACCGCTGCTCCTAATACTAGGATGGGTTAAAAGCGGAAAAATTAATTTTGCTGTACTATACTTGCGCTGTCAACACTGACAAATTTGAATAATTATTATTAAACACTAAACATGATTTTGAGAGGTGCTATCTAAAAATACAGCTGTTGGATTTCAACTGTGTTAGGCCATTCATCTGCTGGTTTCCCATTTCCCGCACGAGGTTGAAAATCAAAAAGGGTGTTCAGATAGTTCACAGTTCAGGCTTCACGCACACTAAGGTATCTGGTTGTAACATTAGGGTCATACTCACGTTAGGCTCATGCTAACAGTGACTACGCTCCCTTCTCTTTACGCTCAGCATCAACGCTGATATAGCGGTGCGTCTGCTCTCCTCCAGTGCCGCACTCCCATCATCAAATAACATCTATTTTAATAGCAGCTATATGAGGAAAATCACACAATGTTTGCTTTTGTCGGTTTGTCAATAATTGAAAAAAATAAAAGATTTCAAAATGATTCATCCAGAATAGAATAATCCAAAAGTAAATTGCAACACAATCACTTCACCAGCTGGTCCATCACATCTCCCTCTCTACACTTTACATATTTATTAATAAGATACCTGTCTACTGTACCTGCCATATGTACCTATGTACCTATGTACATATGTACCTAAATATGTTGATAGAACTGCTCCTGCTCCTGTATATACATTTATATATATGCCATACATTTATATATGCTCACTTGTATATACATTTACATCTATATATTTGTATCCTGCTTTCAATAATTGAATACCCCTGATCACCACCTGTTAAATACTCAGTATATACATATACCTATTTATATATTATATATTATATATTAATACCTAGACTGTCTTTTAACCTGTAAATATAAACTGTAAATTATAATATATTACCATGCACTTTAATGCAACATTTGCAGTCTGGTTTGATGCTAAATTATTTTAGCTGTACTGTACTTGTGCTGTGAAATGACAATACATTAGAATCTAATCTAATCTAGAGATTTCCTTTCTTGTATCAACAATTGTTTCCCCAGACCAACATGGAAAACAGTGTCACTAATACCGCTTTCACACTGGGCTTAAATACGGTATTCGCGGTGCTGCAAAACTAGTTTTGCTTTGCTTTTGCTTTCACACTGGCAAGTAATGCGCATTCGCTACCCAACTAGTGCGCATTAACTAATCCACCTTGGGGTAGGTGGTTTCGATCCCGATCAAGTAACTAGTTTGGGTTCAAAGCAATAAAACTACTACGGGTTTCACTTCCCGTGTGTGTGTGTGTGAACAGAATCTTTAATGCGCATTACTTTCACTTCACACAAAACTTACCAGTCTCCTAATTTAATGCGCATTCGCTTCTCTATCG
Source organism: Muraenolepis orangiensis (assembly GCA_027704905.1). NCBI lineage: Eukaryota > Metazoa > Chordata > Actinopteri > Gadiformes > Muraenolepididae > Muraenolepis > Muraenolepis orangiensis. The sequence continues at coordinate 6,561,044 of CM051001.1, read as the reverse complement.
TGTGTCAACGAAAACCTGTTATGGAGTGAGCAGGGAATGGCGAATTAGAAGAGTGTGAACATAAAGTGTATTCAATGCGCACTAACTGATACGGTATGCAGTGTGAATATAGTATTATCTACCTCTTCTTCTCTCTCACTTCTTCATTTTTGTAATCCATGGTGACTCTGGGGGTGGCATGACCTGTCCCTACAGGATGGAGGACTCTATTACCCTGTGGAACTATCAATGACAAGATATAGGAATGCATTTAATCAATCACGCCAAATCCGCCCCCATCCGGATCTGCGCCAAAATCATAATCAATAATCAATCAACTGTTCCTTTGC
>CM051001.1:6548215-6558215 GCA_027704905.1 Muraenolepis orangiensis | reverse complement strand
CTGGTCCTGTGAGTGTACTGCCCTCTTAAGGTAAAAAAAAGACATCTCCTTTTGTTAAAGAAGCAAATTGGTCTATTTGTATGTGGGGTACACCAAACATTATGAACCTAAGCAAAAGGTACATTGCTATACTGCCAGAAAGATGGAGACAACTAAGCGTGGTGATCTTGTCTTTGTTTTAGTGAGTTGATGAGTTCTTATTTCCGGTTTGGCCTGATCCTGGTGCAGTGTGATGCAAGCAAATATGTGTCTTACATATACTCTGAGTACGAGTGTCAGCCAAGCATCTGAGTACTCTTTAAGTACAATGGAATGTTTACTCTCAATTCACTTCCGCTTTCTGAATTTCATCAACAATACAAAACTATACTAAATGACCCTATACTACTTTACTATGCAATACTGTACTATACAATGCTGTACTATAAACAACACTATATACTATACACTTGATGCTATGTGCTTTACTAAAGACTATAAATTCTATACTATAAACAACACTATGCTACAATGACACGATACTATACACAATAAAACAAATAGTATTATTTATTTATTTATGTATTTAAATCTTTATATATGTATTGATTGATTTATATATATATTTATATCATCCTTTATTGTCCTTCTGATGAATGTGACACCCTTCATTTTTGGATTATTAGTTTAATTTTAAAATTAAATAACTAATATCATTCATGAAGTTCTTGGACTCATTGTCAACACGCGTCCCGTGTTGACAATGAGTCCAAGGACTAGAAACGCTGTGCGGTGCTCACAGAAGCCCACCAGGTGGGAACGGGACCCCCACTTTTAGGTTTCACCCACTTTCACCAGAATAGGTCCCATCTATGTACAGGATATCAACAGGGTTCTTTACAATGCTACACACTCTCAGAAACACAATGAATAATGAGAGCAAAGCAGAACCAAATGCAGACCAAACGGGTACTGAACATTATGATTTCTGGTTTTTGCTGGCCAGTGATTTGATGACGCCTGTCGTCCATAGTAACTGTTCTAATAGTGTTCCCATGTGTGCAGATGACATTTCCTCAGCAAAGCAGCTCCACAAGCCTGTGATTGCTGTCACAGGGCTCCATAATGAATACAATTATCCGTTATCCAGACTTGTCTTTCAGTGGCTATTTCTACAATTAAATATTCCGTCACTAATGGCCCCTTTTTACACACTGAACTATGGAGACGTTGTTCCATAGGCTGTACAGGTGCCAGTGGGCACTTTAGACACCATTCATTCTAGTGTGCTGACACACACCATGTGACACCTGTCACATGCACCATGCTCCCTCGGACATCAGCTTACAGCTCTCTAGCTTACAGCTAGAGAAAACAGGACCCATGGAGGGTCTATAAGTATCATGATTATATCGTTGTACCATGTTGGAATATAACCTATGTTGCCTTGAAGAACTGAACATGTTTATAGAAGGTTGTGTGGCGAACTGTACCATTAAGACCTGTACCATTAAGACCTGTACCATTAAGACCTGTACCATTACGGCCTGTACCATTAAGGCCTGTACCATTAAGACCTGTACCATTAAGACCTGTACCATTAAGGCCTGTACCATTAAGACCTGTACCATTAAGACCTGTACCATTAAGACCTGTATCATTACGGCCTGTACCATTAAGGCCTGTACCATTAAGACCTGTACCATTAAGACCTGTACCATTAAGGCCTGTACCATTAAGACCTGTACCATTAAGACCTGTACCATTAAGACCTGTATCATGCCTGTACATTGGCCTGTACCATTAAGGCCTGTACCATTAAGACCTGTACCATTAAGACCTGTACCATTAAGACCTGTACCATTAAGACCTGTACCATTAAGGCCTGTACCATTAAGACCTGTACCATTAAGGCCTGTACCATTAAGACCTGTACCATTAAGACCTGTACCATTAAGACCTGTACCATTAAGGCCTGTACCATTAAGACCTGTACCATTAAGACCTGTACCATTAAGACCTGTACCATTAAGGCCTGTACCATTAAGACCTGTACCATTAAGACCTGTGCTTGTAAATACCGCATTCAGAACATACCTTAGACTTAGTTGTTTTAATGAGCAATAGTGTCCATCACAGAGGGTCTAATGTGCTCTAACATTTGTTCTCTCTCTCTATATATATATATATCATTACACGATCGCATTAAAATGATTAAATAAAGTAATAAAAAGTATATAATGGTAAACATTTCCAAAAAACGGTAACACTGCAGCAAGTTAATGCATTCACAACCAGTTGGAGAGGGTATTAATTCAGATAAACAATACTACTCACCTGCCTGGATGAATAGAGAAAGGGAGAGAGAGAGAGAGAGAGAGAGAGAGAGAGAGAGAGAGAGAGAGAGAGAGAGAGAGAGAGAGAGAGAGAGAGAGAGAGAGAGAGAGAGAGAGAGAGAGAGAGAGAGAGAGAGAGAGGGGAGAGAATAGATAGAGAGAGAGGGAGAGAGAGAGAGAGAGAGAGAGAGAGAGAGAGAGAGAGAGAGAGAGAGAGAGAGAGAGAGAGAGAGAGAGAGAGAGAGAGAGAAAGAGAGAGAGAGAGAGAGAGACAATGGGTACCTTGTCACGAGTGCGCGGAGGAAAGATGGATGCTGCTGTGACTCAAAGGATTTGAGTGTGTGGCCGATCGATGGACTAGCTTTCATCGTAATGAAGTAAATGAATTGAATGTTTACTTAGCGGCCAGATGGCGGTGTGTCGTATGTGTACACACCGGCGTCGCAAATCATCGCAGGGATGGACGATTTTCTTTTTTTCTTCTTCTTCGCCGAGAAGTGTGAGCTCAAGATGTGTATGTATGGGGATTTGTGTGTGTGTGTGTGTGTGTGGTGTGTGTGTGTGTGTGTGTGTGTGTGTGTGTGTGTGTGTGTGTGTGTGTGTGTGTGTGTGTGTGTGTGTGTGTGTGTGTGTGTATGTGTGTGTGTGTGTGTGTGTGTGTGTGTGTGTGTGTGTGTGTGTGTGTGTGTGTGTGTGTGTGTGTGTGTGTGTGTGTGTGTGTGTGTGTGTGTGTGTGTGTGTGTGTGTGTGTGTGTGTGTGTGTGTGTGTGTGTCTGTGTGTGTGTGTGTGTGTGTTTGCAGGCATATCTTGTGTACGTAGGTGTGTTTGCGTGCACAGAGAGATGCCATATATGCCCCGGTTGTATTTCAATAGCGACTACAGGGGGGTGATGGCCCTCTCCAGCCCTGCTCCATTGGTTTAAATGTTGAACAAAATGAAAACCTGGCTAAATAACTTCCAGCACCAAAACGCAAGCCACCGCTCATTTTAATAAAAAGACCTGTCGTTTTCCAAAGTTTTGGTCATATTCGTTGAGATGATCAATCGAGATGATCATCTGCAAGGCAGACTTTTAATTTTAATTGCACATCATGTTTCCAAGGCGACTGCGTATTAAGTGTAATCAAGGGCGGATGCGAAGAAAGAGATACAGGGGGAGAGGAGCGCAGCTTCTCTCTTAAGCGGTAATGACTTTGCCGAGTCGGCTGTAACACATCGCGCTGTAATTAAATGATATAGGCTAAGCAATCGGGGAGTGTGCGGCTTATATTAGATGCGGTGCTTAATGTGACGAGACAAATCCCAGCAGTGTATTGATTAGCCACTTAATGTCCCAGGCTCCGCCTCAACCCTCCACCGCCACTCCCCGCTCTCCAGCCGCTGCAGCGCCGCGGAGGAATGTGTCGTGTCTGCGAGCGCTGTGCTGCGCTGCGCTGCGCTGCGTACGGAACACCAGCGAAAGATGAAGAGATGAAGACAGCCAATTGGAAATTGGCCGGATTGTGTGCGCGCGCGTTGGCTGAATGTCTTATCTGTATCTTTCCATGCTCCCTATTTGTGGTTCAAATCAATAAGCGTTGCTGATGATACCGCTGTATTTAGCGTGTCCATGGAGGCCTGAAGACCTTCAGGTCTTTCGTATCCCCCTTACGCTCCCCCTTTCCCCCCCTATAAACGGCTGTGGAGACCTGAGGGTCTTTCCAATCTGAACACTCCCCTGCCTGCCGTTATAAACGGCTGTGCCCGAGACACAGGAGCCTCCAAAACCCCAAGGAGACCCAGAGTTTGGACCGCAGGGGTCCAGGATATGGACGGTGGGCGAGACGACGGGTGGGCGAGGAGGCATCGATTGCGACTCCCATCCAGAAACGTCGATAGCACAGGCTCCTTGGCCCAGTATTAACAACGCCGGGCGATGCGATCAATAAGGGCAACCGTGGTTAGGGATGGGCTTCTTTAAGGTGACGCAAGAAGGGGGCTTACGCGGAACCGAGGGAGGTGAGGTGCAGCGACGTCATCCCCCAAAGTCCCCCGGTGAGAATAACAACCCAACCTTATTGATAAGGCAATTATACACCTCATAGCTTCATTAGGTACGTTTGATAGCAGGCGCCGCTCTGTAGCTTTGAAGGGCCGCCTTACTTAAACATGGACACAAGACTCGTAGAGAACGAACAGAGCTTTGAATATATGATTTTTTCATACCTTTCATGCCTTTTTCAATCATTCCTTTTCAAATACTTCTAATAATGGGGTTACAGTCCGCTGGGGATATTATGGACTTATGCCCGGAAGTTGTAAGTGGTCGCTGTGCTCCCACATATTTCCACCATGTGGCTGATTTTGTTGGAAGGGGGTTGGGGTGGCAATGCATACATTGCATTATGGGTCGTGAGGTGGCTAGCTTTCCAGGGGGGAAATGCCTCGTGTCTGCAACTTTCTTACCCCTGCTGGACTATGGCGGCCTTCTAAATGCCGATATATCCTTTTCACAGAGATCGGTCATCGGAGGACAAACACAGGTGTCGCTCATAACACACTACTCCTGGAATGTACAACGCCTCTGTGATACAACAAGGCCTTGGCCAGGATCTACCACAGTGCCTCATGTTTCCTTACTGACTATTTTCTTGGACAAGCTCCTATTTTACCTGTCAAGACCATTACACTCTGCACTCCCAGGACAACCTTTTAATGACTGTTCCTGTTCCCAAATGAGGTGATTATTTTAGTTGCTCTGCCCCTTCCACTTGCAACCCTCTGGACTGCTTTCATTTTCATTCAGCGAGCCCCAAATGGACTGCTTTGCATTTAGTATGGACGAGGTCGATGGTAAGCAGCCTCGACCTGGCCAGTCTGGATCATTGTGTTTGCCCTTGTTCATTTCATCCTTGTGTCTGAAACGTTGATGATGTGTTCGAAATTAATGCTGATTGGTTGAGCAGGTTAAAGGATAGGCATTGGCTAGTGTTCTCCTGTCTGGTTCTCCTGTCGGGTTCTCCTGTCTGGTTCTCCTGTCTGGTTCTCCTGTCTGGTAGTGAGCGCCAGACAGGAGAACACAACGCCTCACCCCTTGGTTATCATTAAACTGACTTTGAGAACTTTTTTTTGCTGCATTTGATCTGGCAACAAAATCCAGGCTTAACAAGAAGAGACACAAATCACAAATCACAAATCACAAATCACAAATCGCAAAAACTTGTTGTGCAGCATCATTCACACAAATGGTATACACTGAAAATAAATGTTGAAAGATGACATTGTGTGACAAACCTTGACCGCCCGCAGAAAGGAAAGCGTTGGGCTATGGATGAAGGAAAGGATCACTGACAGACAACACAGGAGAGAGTGAGGTAACTGCATGCATATCATGTGCAGTGCAAACATTAAAATCATTAAAGGTCCTTTATTTGATTATCAGCCAATAACAATCGGATTTATTTGCATGTGTGTGAGTGTGTATTGATGTTATGCAAAACAATTTGAAAAAAAAATGTTGTCATTCATTTGTATCATTAATGATAACCAAACATTATAAACATTTGTTGTTGTTATTATAATGATGATTACATCCTGAATTCCATGCACTTATGGGAGTTCCCAATGCACTGACGCCAAAGTTAATAAGGCTCTTTAGAGCAATGGGAAGGTCAATAATGTATTGTAATATTATTATTATTACAGACCTATTTTTCTCATTTCTGCCATGCCTGTATAACTTTGGAGAAGTATCCGTTTAAATTAGGACCCTGTGTCCGATATGCTCAGGATTTGTCCCCCGATCTAGGCCGAAACACCAGATGATCTGTCCAGAAATGGAAAAGGGTTGAACCATGTGTATTAAGAAAGGTCATTTCTACAGACATGCCTAATTTGTCACACAAATCTCACTTCATGCTAGATTAATTTCCCCTGAGAAGACCCATGCTATGAAAGGTTATGTATGGACTTTAATATTAAATAGCTTTGCCTTGAGGTTACATAGTACATTCTAGTTGAGGTCTTTTTTCAATTTGTGTGTGTGTGTGTGTGTGTGCCTGTGTTTTTCTCATTCTCACTCTCTCTCTCTCTCTCTCTCTCTCTCTCTCTCTCTCTCTCTCTCTCTCTCTCTCTCTCTCACTCTCTCTCTCTCTCTCTCTCTCTCTCTCTCTCTCTCTCTCTCTCTCTCTCTCTCTCTCTCTCTCTCTCTCTCTCTCTCTCTCTCCCTCCCTCTCCCTCTCCCTCTCCCTCTCCCTCTCTCTCCCTCTCTCCTTTCTTCTCTCTGCTGCCTATTATTTCCCATTCTTCCCAGCATGCACCATTCACATTTGTGTGTAATAGAATGTGATAACAAATCCCCATCCAACTACACAGGGAACACTTAACTCAAGCCCTGATTCGCAGGTTGAAGACTTGAAGGTAAAATGATTTTTTTTTTGCAGCTCTTTTTTTTAAGATAATAATGAAAAGACATTTGAATGTTCATTCCTTCCACACCCTGTTTCTCGGCCAGTAATGGAGGATGTAAATGGATGAAAATATGTACTTATTTTTCACAGCACTTTCATTTTTTTTACAACAACAACAACTCGAAAACATATTTCTCTTGAGTGTCTTGTGGCACAGCAGGAAGCAAGAGCCTCACTTCCCCGCTGAAAGGATCTAAATGACTGTGGGACAATCATTTCTCTCTCTCTCCCTCTCCCTCTCTCTCTCTCTCTCTCTCTCTCTCTCTCTCTGTCGTTATCCTCTCTCTCTCTCTCTCTCTCTCTCTCTCTCTCTCTCTCTCTCTCTCTCTCTCTCTCTCTCTCTCTCTCTCTCTCTCTCTCTCTGTCTCTCTCTCTTCTCTTTCATGTGTGATGATAATCCTGTTTCGCTGTGTCTCCCCCCCAACAAAATAAATCCTCATTTACTGGAATAAAAACATACAAACGTGATTGCAATGCCTTGCTTTTCCCAATTATAAATATATATATATGCAATTCATAAAGGTACACGATAAAGTGATTTGGTTTTAGGTAAGTCTGGGATCTACCCTTATAAAAAAAAGAGAGAAAGAACATTTTTCGGTTCAATTAAAGGACATTATTGCCCACATCGCAGATTAAATTAGTACCTCAAGCCACAATTAGCTTTCTTGTTTTCTTGGTCTGCAGATTCAATTTTAGATTACATTATCCTCCATCATATTGTTTTAGTAACAACTAGAGGAAATGTATTATGTGAACAAACAACAGCACCAAAAGATGAGGGTTGACAGTTCCAACACACACAATACCAGTCAGTGAAATGTACCACTTGGTGCGAGCCAGCAGCAGGACCAAAACCACCGGCAGCCGAGGAGAGCTGTAGAAGAGTCCAATATGTGGTGTGTGTGTGTGTGTGTGTGTGTGTGCGTGCGTGCGTGCGTGCGTGCGTGCGTGCGTGCGGGCGTGCGTGCGTGCGTGCGTGCGTGCGTGCGTGCGTGTGTGTGTGTGTGTGTGTGTGTTTCTCTGTTATAAAGTCGGTAGCTGTAGCAACGTGACATTCGGAAGATGTGGCTAGCCCCGCGGCGCTAGCCCCATCAGTGACAGTATAGCACGTCTTACATTCTCTGCGGTCAGCTAATCGATGCAATGGGGTCAGCCCAGGGTCATCTACACATCCACCCGTCCATCTGTCTATTAACCCCACCCCCGGCTACACCACACCCAGGGTGACGTCACCTTCATGAGCCCTGGCACCTTCTTAAACAAGGATCACAGAGTGTCGAGCCCCGGCCGACCTTGCCCTGACCCTCATCACCTTTTATTCCCACATCCCTCAAGTCCAATGAGGCGGATGAGAGAGCATAGGGGACTCCATAAGGGTAAGAGAGATGGCTCTGAAAGATGGTTCAGCCAGCAGCACATGGTTATGTTTCATTGCAAAAATATATCGCCTTAGGAGCCCCTTTACAAGCGCTTTGGCTCTACTGAGACATGATATTCATGAGGCCGAGTGGATGCAGGGGTCACTGGACAGCTTCACAGTTCATACACAACTAGTATCAAGTGTTTTAACGGATACATAACTAGTATCAAGTGTTTAAACGGATACATAACTAGTATCAAGTGTTTCAACGGATACACAACTAGTATCAAGTGTTTTAACGGATACATAACTAGTATCAAGTGTTTCAACGGATACACAACTAGTATCAAGTGTTTTAACGGATACATAACTAGTATCAAGTGTTTAAACAGATACATAACTAGTATCAAGTGTTTAAACGGATACATAACTGATACATAACTAGTATCAAGTGTTTCAACTGATACATAACTAGTATCAAGTGTTTAAACGGATACATAACTGATACATAACTAGTATCAAGTGTTTCAACTGATACATAACTAGTATCAAGTGTTTCAACTGATACATAACTAGTATCAAGTGTTTCAACTGATACATAACTAGTATCAAGTGTTTCAACTGATACATAACTAGTATCAAGTATTTCAACGGATACATAACTAGTATCAAGTGTTTAAACAGATACATAACTAGTATCAAGTGTTTCAGCTGATACGTGACACGGAAGTAGGTCAGGAGATTGATCAGTTGTCTCACAACCCGGGGAAGGTTGCTGGTTCGATCCCTCGGCTCCTCCTAGCAAAAGCTGTCGAGGTGTCCTTGAGCAAAGACCCCCTAACCCTAACTGCTCCTGACGTGCTGGCTGTCTCCTTGCATGGATGACTCCGCCCTCGGTGGTTGAATGAATGTGTGTATGAATGGGTGAATGTTAGGCATGACTTATAAAGCACTTTGGATAAAAAGGCTATATAAAAGGCCTCTATTTACATAATTAGTATCAAGTGTCTTAACTGAGTGTGTGTGTGTGTGTGTGTGTGTGTGTGTGTGTGTGTGTGTGTGTGTGTGTGTGTGTGTGTGTGTGTGTGTGTGTGTGTGTGTGTGTGTGTGTGTGTGTGTGTGTGTGTGTGTGTGTGTGTGTGTGTGTGCGCATATGTGTGTGTGTGTGTGTGTGTGTGTGTGTGTGTGTGTGTGTGTGTGTGTGTGTGTGCGCATATGTGTGTGTGTGTGTGTCTTTGGGCTGAGATCATGAGCATTAGCAGTGGAAGCATTGGAGGAGTGGAGCACACCCTCCTGTCTGTATGTAGACCACAGCTCGGCGGCCTCTTCTCCCCCCTCAGCCCATTAGCGCTGATCTGAACATCATATCAAATGAACACAAACGTGTTAGCTCCACTGGTTTGTAGCACAGATGCCGCTAAATGGTTAAAGAGCCACACACACAACAACAATGATATTCGTTCAATGAAATGGTTGGCTTATAGAGAGCGAGAGAGAGAGAGAGAGAGAGAGAGAGGAGAGAGAGAGAGAGAGAGAGAGAGAGAGAGGAGAGAGAGAGCGAGAGAGAGAGAGAGAGAGAGAGGAGAGAGAGACATAAAGAAGTGAAACGACATGTGTTTCTATTACAGTAGGGGAGACCGTAGGGAATCTGCGAGGCACGGGACTCAATCACCTAACCGTGAACCATTTACCTAGAAGAGAATAGAGAGAGAGAGAGAGAGAGAGAGAGAGAGAGAGAGAGAGAGAGAGAGAGAGAGAGAGAGAGAGAGAGAGAGAGAGAGAGAGAGAGAGAGAGAGAGAGAGAGAGAGAGAGAGAGAGAGAGAGAGAGAGCGAGAGCGAGAGCGAGAGCGAGAGCGGGGGTCAGTGTTCACA
>CM051001.1:6535715-6538215 GCA_027704905.1 Muraenolepis orangiensis | reverse complement strand
TGAATGGATGATGTGAATGGATGACGCTTGACTTCGTGGCATTGCATTGTGCTGCTGCACTAACACCCTAGGCGTGCTTCACACTTGAAGCCTTGAAGCTCATTGCCTTAGAAGCCATTACGTGGCTTACCTTCTGGGGTTAATTATATTTCTATAACCTGCGTCTTTTACCTGCCTGTGTCAAAAGCATTACTGTGTGTGTTACATGCAGGTCATTCAATAAAAAGTCGGAAAAACCAGTTTCACTTGTGTTCACTTTTTATTTGTGTTGTACCTTTATTACCCTTCCAAACATTATTCCACACAGACATTGTATTCAATAATTAATATATCGATGTGTACAGTACATATAGTGACGATTAAAAAAGGTTCACAATACAAAAGACATTTTTAAATATGGAGGGATGTCAATCGCATGTCAAAGTATTGATTTATTTTAGTACTTAACATGCAATCAATATATAAAAAATAGACTTTTGATTATGTGTATATACATTTCTTTTTTCAATAAATATAAGTATACAAATGTATTTTTAAAATACAAAGGTAAATACAGTCACAGAGTGTACATTGTGTACCAAACGAGCAAATACAAACATTTTTTTGGGATATTTAGCATTCACAAAACACAATTATATTAGAAATGCAACTTTTTTTACGACGATTGCAGGTCTCTTTATCATTGAGTCTTTTTTTAGACTTAATTTCTTCATTGTTTTTTTTTCGGGCCAAATACACTACTTGGTCACGATAAATATGGCAGGACTCCCGCCCTAAAAGGGCGGAAAGCTTAAAATAAGTATAAATATTCAGAATCTCTTTCAATTAGAGTTCTCTCCCTCCCGCGGGGTCCCTAGCTCTGCCGGACGTCCTGCAGCAGCTTGTTGATCTCGGCCACCAGCTCGCTGGCGTCCATCAGCTCCTGGCGGCTGTCGCTGCGCTTGCCCTGCAGGTGCCCCAGAACCGACTCGAAGTCGTCCTCCTCGAAGTTCTCCGGGATCTCCTCCATGGCGGGCAGCCACTTGGACGGGGGCCCCGGGAGGGCCACCTGCGGCGGTGCGGCCCCCGGGCCCAGCGGCGGGTGCTGTGCCGAGGCGCCGGGGCTCCCCGCCGCGAGCGGGGGGCCGTGGGCGGCGTGGGGTTTATGCGTCTGGCCGCCGCTGTTCTGCGGGCTGTTTTTGGGCGCCTGGGACCCCTTGTGGTTACTGTTCTGCGCGCCCGACAGTTTGGTGCTGGGCTTCAGGGTGTGGTAGCTGCCGTTCTGGTGCGGGAGGTGGTGGAGGTGGAGGTGGTGGTTGGGGTGGTGGTGGTGGTGGTGGTGGGGGTTGTGGTGGTGCTGACCCTGGGCGCCCACGTTGCTCCCGGGGTTCTGGAAGTGGGTGTTGGCCGCCCAGGCCGCCACGCCCTGCTGGTGCACCGAGGCGCTGGGCTTGCCCGGGAGGTGTCCCCTCTTGCGGTCCAGCGAGCCGGTCATGGGCACCCCCACCCCGCTGGCGCTGGTGGCCTTCTGGCCCTCGCTCACCTGGGCGTAGGAGTCCAGGGACTGGGGCAGCAGCCGCTGGAACACGCTGCTCATCTCCGACAGCAGGGAGGTGGTGCCGCAGAGGTCCTCCTCCTCTTCCTCCTCCGCCTCCGCGCCCTCTCCTCCTCCTCCGACTCCTCGTCGACACTCCTCCCTTTCCTCCTCCTCCTCCTCCTCCTCTTCCTCCTCCGTGTCCTTGCCAAAGGTGGTGAAACTCTGGTGGGTTCTAGCGGGCCCCGCGTCAGTGCATGGCTGGGGGACCTTCTCCTGGGCGGGGGCCGAGCCTGCCGGCTGGGACTCCTCCCCGGGGATGTAGAGGTTGCTCCGGTAGTCGGAGGACGAGGCGGGGGAGGCCAGCGGCGGCATCCAGCATTGGTCCGAGTGTCCCAGAACACGACACTCCTCTGTGCACAGCCGCATGGCTGCAGAGATGGGAAACAAAGGGAAGAGGAGTTTAGGATAACCATCACCACATCGACACACACACACACACCCAGTACATGTCACTTACAACACACACACACACACCCACGACATGTCACTTACAACACACACACACACACACACACACACACGACATGTCACTTACAACACACACACACACACACACACACACACACACAAACACACACACACACACACGACATGTCACTTACAACACACACACACACACACACACACACACGACATGTCACTTACAACACACACACACACACACACACACACACACACACACACACACACACACACACACACACACACACACACACACACACACACACACACACACGACATGTCACTTACAACACACAATTTCATTAATATGAATGATGAATGATGAATATGAAGGACTTGCTGATGAGATGGATCAGTGGAATCAGTGCATGAAGAAAGAAACAGTGGGGGTGGAGGGTTGGGGGGTGGAGGGGGTGGAGGGTTGGGGGGTGGAGGGTTGGGGGGTGGAGGGGGGAGGAAGGT
>CM051001.1:6523215-6525715 GCA_027704905.1 Muraenolepis orangiensis | reverse complement strand
TCAATGACATAAGCTGGCTCATCGAAAGCCGGGCTGTTGTCGTTGGAATCGGAGATGCTGATCTTGAGTAAAGTGGAACCGGATTTGGGAGGGACGCCGTTATCCGAGGCCGTCAGTTGGAGCTGGTAGTTGGACTGAACCTCCCGGTCCAGTTCTCGCATCACAACCAACTCGGCATATTTGGCGCCATCCGTCCTCGTCCTCACGTCAATCTTGAAGAAGTTGTTGGTGGTCAAGGAGTAGGTGTGCAGCGCGTTGTCTCCGACGTCTGGGTCCGACGCGCCATCCACCGGGACGCGCGTCCCCACCGACGCGCTCTCCGAGATCTCAATGGGTATGATGGCCCGGGAGAAGTGCGGGGAGTTGTCGTTGATGTCTAACACCTCCACTTCCACGTGGAAAAGCTGGAGGTATTCTGTGGGCAGGGTGACCACGTCGAATTCGATGGAACAGTTTAGGTTTTTCTCACACAGCTTTTCTCGGTCAATTTTGGTGGCTATTGTTATCTCGCCGTCCTCCTCCCGAACCGAGAGGAACGACGTGTCCCCCCGTTGCATTGCGCGGAACCGAAAGGACAAGGTGGTCGGTAATTTGGACAGAACCCCAGCTACGTCCTCCTTTAGACGCGCAATAACTGTGCCCACTTTTTGCTCTTCGTAAACTTTATACTTCAACGTCTTACCGTGAGCGCATTGTACAACTGCGAATAAAACCAGGAATTTCAATAGTGCAGTGGAAAATGTAATTCCTCTGGTTGGGTTCTTTTGTGGCTCCATCCTCCCACACCAAAACTGGCAGCAGACCATTTTTGGGGAAAAATGTATGTCCTTTATTCAAAAGTCTGTCATGATAAATCCGTGTTTGTTATTCTCTGTCTGCGGACGTCCGCAACAAAAAATGGAAAAACTCCGAGTAGACTCAGCACGTCTCAGTCGTCTGTGTTACTTTTGGGGGGTTTTCAACTCCAAAAGATTCGACATTCGGCGACGTTCTTCTTCTCCTTGCTTCTTGCTTCTCTTTCCAGACTGCTGATCTGTTGCGCGTACTGTATCCAGCCCGCCCGGCCCGGCCGTCCTTTGTGTGCGCCACTGAATGACTGGAGAGAAGAGAGGATGAGAGAGGATGTCTGAGCGGAAAGGCGCAGCTCTCCGTGTGTGCGTGTGTGTGTGTGTGTGGCTGCCTCCTCCTCCTCCTCCTTCTCCTGCGCTCCGCTCGGCTCGCTGTCTGGCGCTCGAGTGTCTGTCTCCCCCCCCGCACCAAAACTGTGTCTTTTTTTCCTCGGCGCACACGAAATTCCCCCACCCACCCTCCCTCTCTCTCTCTCTCTCTCTCTCTCTCTCTCTCTCTCTCTCTCTCTCTCTCTCTCTCTCTCTCTCTCTCTCTCTCCTCTCTCTCTCTCTCTCTCTCTCTCTCTCTCTCTCTCTCTCTAGCTTTTTCGTATTTTCCCTCCCTCTCCTCCTCCTCCTCCTCCTCCTGCTCCTCCTCCTCCTTCTGCTCCTCCACCCCCCACCCCCTCCCTTCCTTAAACCCAGAGAATGCGCAGCCTACCCCACCTCGGTGCTGTCCACACACGGTGGGTTATTGATGGATGGCAGCAGAAGTCTGGCGGCCCGAGCTGAGAGAAGGAACCACCCCGCATTAAAAGTGTGCCTCAACAATAGAGGAGAGGAGAGGAGAGGGAGGACTTATTCTGGGCTCAATTTAAAACAGACTGGGAGACGGTCGCCCAAGGCACCCCCCAGCCCCCCGTATTGTTACCACTGCAATTCACTAAGTGTGCCCATTCTTTAACTCGCAAACAAGTCGTTTGGCGCGCGTAAAATGTGTAGTTTAGTTGGTTGGTATGTTGGTTCGTTGTTTGTTGTGCGTAAAAATGCAAGGCTCTGATCTCAGGGCACAGGCAAAATGCCAAATGGCGCACATTACGCATAGTTTCGGGATTGTTCATCTAAATAGGTTAACAACAAGTAACCTTTTTTTGCTGTGCCTGTGTTGTCATCTTCGTGCCAAATATGTGCGCTTCAGAGCGCAACGTACTGCGGCGCGAAGCGTCGCTTTAAATGAACGTTTGCTTGAAATTCACATATTTGAGGATCTGTTTAGATTCATACTTGGGGAGTTCTTGGTCTGATAGTGATCAGACGCACACTGTGATGAACACGCAGCATGTTGGATATAAATAGTCTTTTCGAGGTTGCGTCGAGAGAAACGGGAGGGAGGGGGGGGGGGTAAAATGTCTTACTTAATACTGGGAACTGGAAGAGGAACGGCGTGCGTTCTGCTACCATTGTGTGTCGGGTCGGGTCGGGGGTCTCCCGCGTGGCGAAAACCCTGAAAGGATCCAGCTGAAAGCGGCGCCCACACCCCCCCTCCCTCCCGTCCGTCCGCCCGTCCCTCCCCCTCCCGTCCCGTGTGCATAATGCAGTTTTACGACCCCAGCGTCGCAACCTGGAAAACAATTTGCATCCTGAAAACTCCAAACCCCGGCGCTCAGAACAGA
>CM051001.1:6500715-6503215 GCA_027704905.1 Muraenolepis orangiensis | reverse complement strand
TCTGTCCTCGTGTACGGTGTTACAACATGGACATAAACTTGATGGCACCTATACTCGCATGTTGAGAGCCATCCTCAATATTTCATGGAGAGCTCACCCTACCAAAGTACAGCTTTATGGCTCAATCCCAGACTTTTCAGCAATTTTACGCAAGCGAATAATGCGATTTGCCGGACATCGCTGGCGAGCCAAACAAGAACTCGCTAACGACCTTTTCCTCTGGTCCCCTCGCGTGGTATAATTAAAGTCCGACGAGATGATGATTGTACTAGTAGAAGGGTTTGTACTAGTAGAAGGGTTTGTACCAGTAGAAAGGGTTTGTACCAGTAGGTTGGGTTGTACTAGTAGATGGGTTTGTACCAGTAGGTTGGGTTGTACTAGTAGAAGGGCTTGTACCAGTAGAAGGGTTTGTACTAGTAGAAGGGTTTGTACTAGTAGAAGGGTTTGTACCAGTAGAAGGGTTTGTACCAGTAGAAGGGTTTGTACTATTAGAAAGGGTTTGTACTAGTAGACGGGTTTGTACCAGTAGAAGGGTTTGTACTAGTAGATGGGTTTGTACTGGTAGAAGGGTTTGTACTAGTAGAAGGGTTTGTACCAGTAGAAGGGTTTGTACTAGTAGATGGGTTTGTACCAGTAGAAGGGTTTGTACTAGTAGAAAGGGTTTGTACTAGTAGAAGGGTTTGTACCAGTAGAAGGGTTTGTACTAGTAGATGGGTTTGTACCAGTAGAAGGGTTTGTACTAGTAGAAGGGTTTGTACTAGTAGAAGGGTTTGTACCAGTAGAAGGGTTTGTACCAGTAGAAGGGTTTGTACTATTAGAAAGGGTTTGTACTAGTAGACGGGTTTGTACCAGTAGAAGGGTTTGTACTAGTAGATGGGTTTGTACTGGTAGAAGGGTTTGTACTAGTAGAAGGGTTTGTACCAGTAGAAGGGTTTGTACTAGTAGAAAGGGTTTGTACTAGTAGACGGGTTTGTACCAGTAGAAGGGTTTGTACCAGTAGAAGGGTTTGTACCAGTAGAAGGGTTTGTACCAGTAGAAGGGTTTGTACCAGTAGAAGGGTTTGTACTAGTAGAAGGGTTTGTACTAGTAGATGGGTTTGTACTAGTAGAACGGGTTTGTACTAGTAGACGGGTTTGTACCAGTAGAAGGGTTTGTACCAGTAGAAGGGTTTGTACCAGTATAAGGGTTTGTACTAGTAGATGGGTTTGTACCAGTAGAAGGGTTTGTACTAGTAGATGGGTTTGTACCAGTAGAAGGGTTTGTACCAGTAGGTTGGGTTGTACCAGTTAGGTTGAATTGTGTAACTTCAATACTGTATTGCATCAATTGCTTAACTATACAATGCTATATTGAGTATGAATACTTTTTACATCTTTACATCCCACCACACTTTTTTATGTATATATATTTTCTAATTTTCACTACTGTACATAGGGCCACTGCAAAATGTATAGAAATGTTCTTTATATGGCTATTTTTTTACCTGTTTATTCAGATTCTTAGTCTGATTCAGATTCAGATTCTGAGTCTAAGTTCAGATTCTGAGTTTGAGTCTGATTCTGATTCTGAGTCTGAGTCCCTGTCTGAGTCTAAGTTCTGATTCTTAGTCTGATTCTGATTCTGATTCTGAATCTAAGTTCTGATTCTGATTCTGATTCTGAATCTAAGTTCTGATTCTGATTCTGAGTCTAAGTTCTGATTCTGAGTCTAAGTTCTGATTCTGATTCAGATTCTGAGTCTTAAGTTCTGATTCTGATTCTGATTCTGAGTCTATGTTCTGATTCTGATTCTGATTCTAAGTTCTGAGTCTAAGTTCTGATTCTGATTATTCTGATTCAGAGTCTAAGTTCAGACTCAGAGTCAGAGTCAGAGTTCTGATTATTCTGATTCAGAGTGTGAGTTGTGTGTTTGTGCTTGGTGTGACGCGGTGGCCATGTTTGTGTTGATCCTCCTGCCTCCTCCTCTCCTCCTCCTATGGTTCACTCCCCTGGCCGCCGGCCCGTAGTCATAACACAGCCTCTTGCTCTGGAAACTAAACGCATGATTATGAGCTTTTGAACACACTCACACACACACACACACACACACACACACACACACACACACACACACACACCACACACACACACACACACACACACACACACGCACACACACACACGCACACACACACGCATGCACACACACGCGTGCACGCACGCACGCACACACACAAACTGAGCTGAGGCCTTTTCTGGTTCACATTTCTTCTTTATTTTTTTTATAATTTGGATGACATTCTTTTTCCAGGAAAGTGAAGCCAAACCGGCTGAGTTCAAAAGCGCCAGGGACTGCAGATGTAAAAACATACACACACACACACGGAGACACACAGGGAGACACACACACACACACACACACACGGAGACACACAGGGAGACACACACACACACAAGGACACACACACACACAGAGACACACAGGGAGACACACACACACGGAGACACACAGGGAGACACAC
>CM051001.1:6485715-6488215 GCA_027704905.1 Muraenolepis orangiensis | reverse complement strand
GGAGGTGTGGTGGGGTTCCTAGGGAGACTGGGTGTAGGTGGAGGTTTGGTGGGGATCTTCGAGATACTGGCTGGATGTGTGATGGGGTTCCTAGGGAGACTGGGTGTGGGTTGAGGTGTGGTGGGGTTCCTCGAGGGATGTGGGTGGAGGTGTGGTGGGGTTCCTCGAGAGACTGGGTGTGGGTGGAGTTGTGGTTGGGTTCCTCGAGAGACTGGGTGTGGGTGGAGGTGTGGTGGGGTTCCTAGAGAGACTGGGTGTGGGTGGATGTGTGATGGGGTTCCTAGACAGACTGGGTGTGGGTGGAGGTGTGGTGGCGTTCCTAGAGAGACTGAGTGTGGGTGGAGGTGTGGTGGGGTTCCTCGAGAGAGTGGGTGGAGGGATGATGGGGTTCCTAGAGAGACTGGGTGGAGGGGTGATGGGGTGGTGGGGTTCCTAGAGAGACTGGGTGGAGGTGGAGGTGTGGTGGGGTTCCTAGAGAGACTGGGTGTGGGTGGAGGTGTGGTGGGGTTCCTAGAGAGACTGGGTGCGGGTGGAGGTGTGGGGAGGTTCCTAGGAAGACTGGGTGTGGGTGGAGGTGTGGTGAGGTTCCTAGGGAGACTGGGTGTGGGTGGAGGTGTGGTGGGGTTCCTCGAGAGACTGGGTGTAGGTGGAGGTTTGGTGGGGATCTTCGAGATACTGGCTGGATGTGTGATGGGGTTCCTAGGGAGACTGGGTGTGGGTTGAGGTGTGGTGGGGTTCCTCGAGGGATGTGGGTGGAGGTGTGGTGGGGTTCCTCGAGAGACTGGGTGTGGGTGGAGTTGTGGTTGGGTTCCTCGAGAGACTGGGTGTGGGTGGAGGTGTGGTGGGGTTCCTAGAGAGACTGGGTGTGGGTGGATGTGTGATGGGGTTCCTAGACAGACTGGGTGTGGGTGGAGGTGTGGTGGGGTTCCTAGAGAGACTGGGTGCGGGTGGAGGTGTGGGGAGGTTCCTAGGAAGACAGGGTGTGGGTGGAGGTATGGTGAGGTTCCTAGGGAGACTGGGTGTGGGTTGAGGTGTGGTGGGGTTCCTCGAGGGATGTGGGTGGAGGTGTGGTGGGGTTCCTCGAGAGACTGGGTGTGGGTGGAGTTGTGGTTGGGTTCCTCGAGAGACTGGGTGTTGGTGGAGGTGTGGTGGGGTTCATAGAGATACTTGCTTGATGTGTGGTGGGGTTCCTAGAGAGACTGGGTGTGGGTGGAGGTGTGGTGAGGTTTCTAGGGAGACTGGGTGTGGGTGGAGGTGTGGTGGGGTTCCTAGAGAGACTGGGTGTGGGTGGAGGTGTGGTGAGGTTTCTAGGGAGACTGGGTGTGGGTGGAGGTGTGGTGGGGTTCCTAGAGAGACTGGGTGCGGGTGGAGGTGTGGGGAGGTTCCTAGGAAGACTGGGTGTGGGTGGAGGTGTGGTGAGGTTCCTAGGGAGACTGAGTGTGGGTGGAGGTGTGGTGAGGTTCCTAGGGAGACTGGATGTGGGTGGAGGTGTGGTGGGGATCTTCGAGATACTGGCTGGATGTGTGATGGGGTTCCTAGGGAGACTGGGTGTGGGTTGAGGTGTGGTGGGGTTCCTCGAGGGATGTGGGTGGAGGTGTGGTGGGGTTCCTAGAGAGACTGGGTGTGGGTGGAGATGTGGTGGGGTTCCTAGAGAGACTGGGTGTGGGTGGAGGTGTGGTGGGGTTCCTAGAGAGACTGGGTGTGGGTGGAGGTGTGGTGGGGTTCCTAGAGAGACAGGGTGTGGGTGGAGGTGTGGTGGGGTTCCTAGAGAGACAGGGTGTGGGTGGAGGTGTGGTGGGGTTCCTAGAGAGACTGGGTGTGGGTGGAGGTGTGGTGGGGTTCCTAGAGAGACTGAGTGTGGGTGGAGAAGAAGGAGAAGCAGGAGACGGAAGGAGGGTGGTGGTGGATGGTAAGAAGAGATATGTTGTTAAAATGTCAAGTCATGCACACACACACACTGCAGCAGGACAGTGATAACTGTGTTCTGTATGAGCATGTTCACGCACATACTGAATATGTACAATATATATATATATATATTTATAACCATTATATATAAAAGTTATATATATTTATATTACATAACATTACAGTCATTTAGCAGACGCTTTTATCCAAAGCGACTTACAATAGTGTGTTTCAACAAAGGAAGGTAAGAGAACAACTCGTCACCAGAAGTCAAAAGTGCATTTCATCTCCAACAAGTCTCCAACAGTGCTCAGGTAGAAGTACAATAATTCAGGCAAAAGTATATATATATTTAGTATATATATATATATATATATATATATATATCTGTTATATCACCATAGGATCTGCTTCACTGGAATATTACATTACTTGTAATATTCTAGTTTGGCTGGTTTCTGACTAGTATCCCTGGAACTAGCAAGAGATTAGCTGATTAGATTGCTGATGCTTCATGGAGGAACAGAAGAGCCTAACATCTAGTTGTTACAGTTGGAGCTGAAAAGCCCCATCCTGCTGCTGGCTTGGTGGA
>CM051001.1:6468215-6475715 GCA_027704905.1 Muraenolepis orangiensis | reverse complement strand
GCCCGCAAGTAGCCATTTTAATGGCTGGTGGCAGCGCCGTCTGCTACACTAACGTATCGTCCTGTTCATTAGTGAAGTGATTAGTGATGTGTGATTAGGGATGCGTGACACGCGCCGCGACGATACGCTGAATAACGGAGCATGGCAAGAACCCTTGAAGAGTGAAAGGAAAATCCACACCAGATATTGAAAAAAGGAACTCTTGAAAGCTACCTTCAAGAGTTCTCTCAGCTGATAAAGAAATGTGTCATGTCTAGATGTGTGGACAATTAAAAGCATGAATTGATTTGAATATCTAAGACTCAGACACTTCCCCAAAGAGTGTAACTTGTTCTGAACACAAACACAACTAAAGAAATCTACATGGGAAGGAGACATTTCATCAAGAGCACCATTACTGTTGTGGAAAATAAGGTCAAGTACAATTGACACTTGACAAATGACAAATGACAAGAGGACCAATTATGTACGACTTGGTCCTACGGTTCCTTGAGGCACCTGAGGAGAGGCTTCAGACGGGGGAAGGAGGCGATGGAGGAGGAGGGGATGGAGGAGGAGAGGCTTCAGACGGGGAAGGAGGCGATGGAGGAGGAGGGGATGGACGAGGAGAGGCTTCAGGCGGGGGAAGGAGGCGATGGAGGAGGAGAGGCTTCAGACAGGGGAAGGAGGCGATGGAGGAGGAGAGGCTTCAGACAGGGGATGGAGGCGATGGAGGAGAAGAGGATGGAGGAGGAGAGGCTTCAGACGGGGGAAGGAGGTGATGGAGGAGGAGGCGATGGAGGAGGAGAGGCTTCAGACGGGGGAAGGAGGCGATGGAGGAGGAGGGGATGGAGGAGGAGAGGCTTCAGACGGGGGAAGGAGGCGATGGAGGAGGAGGCGATGGAGGAGGAGAGGCTTCAGACGGGGGAAGGAGGCGATGGAGGAGGAGGGGATGGAGGAGGAGAGGCTTCAGACGGGGGAAGGAGGCGATGGAGGAGGAGGCGATGGAGGAGGAGAGGCTTCAGACGGGGGAAGGAGGCGATGGAGGAGGAGGGGATGGAGGAGGAGAGGCTTCAGACGGGGAAGGAGGCGATGGAGGAGGAGGCGATGGAGGAGGAGAGGCTTCAAGATACAAGAGATACAAGATGTGTTATTGGCCATTTGCAACAAGTACATAATAGTACTATAAACAATAAAAATGAACATAAAAAGAACAGAACAATAAAGTGACAGATGATATTTACATGTTTTGAATTGTGCAAAAATATTTAAAAGCAATGAGTGCCAGTAGTGCAGCAGCATCATGACTACAGTGCAGTAACTGGGATGAGTCCAGAATGTCCAGCAATGTTATGATAGTGACAGCACTCCTAGCAGTTCAGTAGGCACACTGTGTAACTATCCTACAACCTGGTAGTCCTTGTTACAGATGATGCGGAACCGGCAACCAGACGGTAGGAGGGAGAAGAGATGGTGATGAAGGGAGAAGGAGGCGATGGAGGAGGAGGCGATGGAGGAGGAGAGGCTTCAGAATAGAGGAGGCGATGGAGGAGGAGAGGCTTCAGAATGGAGAAGGAGGCGATGGAGGAGGAGGCGATGGAGGAGGAGGAGAGGCTTAAGAAGGGAGAAGGAGGCGATGGAGGAGGAGGAGATGGAGGAGAGGCTTCAGAAGGGAGGAGGAGGCGAAGGAGGCGGAGAGGCTTCAGCCGGGAGGAGAGAAGATCCGCTGCCCACCGCTGTCTTTTGTTGAGGAGTTTACAAAGCATAAATATATAAAACAAAAGATTTCATTAAATAATGAGCATAGTATTTTAACTGGAGAGAGGGCAGAGCTACTTTCACTTTGCTTTTTTAGCTGTTCTAATTTTTGTATTATATGCTTTCATTGTTCTCAGCTTCTCTTGTTCGCGTTTGCTAAATTACTAAATGGAAATGTGCTTCGATGAAAGAAAGCATCCAGATCTGACAGAGCCTCGAGGAGCCGGGGCCGGCTACTGGGGCGAACAAGGCCATGCTGGAGAGAGAGAGAGAGAGAGAGAGAGAGAGAGAGAGAGAGAGAGAGAGAGAGAGAGAGAGAGAGAGAGAGAGAGAGAGAGAGAGAGAGAGAGAGAGAGAGGGGGAACAAAAAAAGGAGAAGATCAAGGAAGCGTTTCACAGCAAGACATAGACCATGTCCTCCCGTACGGTTGCTGTCAGGAGATGAAGAGGTTGATTAAGAGAGAGGGCTCTTCTATTCTCTACAGGCCTTTATCACAGGGCCTGAGGCAGGTGTAGCTCATTAAGGAAATGATGGGTCTGTATGCCAGTGTCCATAATTAACATCATGAGACACCCCTACTAGTACACCTCTGTGATGATGGTGGCCACCAGAGACCAGTCTGAAGGGATGGTCGCTGGCAGAGGACTTAAGACTCTCATCGATGCACTCATCCATTCTGTCCACTCAGAGGAGAACCAAGAGAGAGCCACCGCTATCAAGCGATCAAGCATGTTTTGAACGCAAGCAGCTTTGGATACAGCACTGTGTTCTATATTATATTAATGCTTCTTATTTATATATGTGTGTGTGTGTGTGTGTGTGTGTGTGTGTGTGTGTGTGTGTGTGTGTGTGTGTGTGTGTGTGTGTGTGTGTGTGTGTGTGTGTGTGTGTGTGTGTGTGTGTGTGTGTGTGTTTCATAACTTTATTTTTTTCTTTTGAGAAGAAAGTGCTGGGATAGAGAGTTTTTCTCCTGTAAAAACAAATTAACTGTATTAGCAATTGCAATCACAGTACTGCTTGGCCATGTTTAATTAAAGTTTCAGATTTATAATTATTTCCATATGTGTACGGCCTTATCATAGGTATGGGAGGGATTATTAGAATGCATGTTGTTTAATAACATATTCTATTAAATATTCAACAGACAAGAGACACATTTGAGACAAGAAATACCATATTAGAATATTAGATCAAGTAAACACTGTGTATATTAAAGCTGGTTCAGGCAAGACTGTGAAGAGAGAAAGTGGAGCAGAACAGAGGAATATTAAAACACGCTTCCTCCCTCCCTCCCAACATCTCGCTCCCCGCCATTCAAGCCTCAGTCACACATCCCGATGTGTGCTGCCGTCCTTGATAGGACCATTCCCGATTCAAATTTGTCAAAAGTCGGCTCGAGATCATGTGACTCGTGGCGGGAAATTCGCAAATTTGTAAAAACATTTATTTAATCACATCTGATATTGTTCAGAAGGCATCCTCCTGAACACTGTCTGATCCGTCAGAGATCAGAGAGTGACCGGACAGTGAACCGTGTCACGGGTTGACGCGGGGAATGAGGAACGGGGACTTAGGAGGTGAACCCACAACCAATGGCTGTCACGGGTTGCGCGGGGAGAATGAGGAACGGGGACTTCGGAGGTGAACCCAAAGGCACGACACGATGACACACGTATCAAAATAAAGAGTCTTTACTGATAAATACAGTAACACAAAAATCACTTACATGGAAACGCATAAAGCTCAAAAGCAAAAGCTAATTACCAAAAACCTGACGGTGGCATGACGTGGAAACATGAACGAGTAAGAACTGTAACATGAAACAAGTACAAGTCTCAAACCGTGAAACAAGTACGAGTCTAACAACCAACGAAACAGTATATATATATATATATATATATTATATATATATATAATGAACTGGCCCCGAACAAAACAAGACGCCGCCTATTTAAACACACGGAACATAACAAGTGGGAACAATGAGGTCCCAGGCAGCCAATAAGACGGGCAGGAAAACATGAGGGGGAAATTAACGGTGATGCGCTGCAGCGGCGGGGGAGAACTAACAAGGGGGCGTGGCTATCAGGACGAGGGCTGGGAAACGGTGACATGAATGTGGAACGTGAAAAGGGGGCGTGGCTATCCGGGTGAGGGCTGGGGAAACGGTGACATGAATGCAGACTGTGAAAAGTGGGCGTGGCTACCTGGACGAGGGCTGTGAATGCGGGGAGGCAGAACTGCCAATCCTGACAAACCGACGCTGACGGAAGACATCCGTTAGACATCCGGCAAGATCTGGATGCAATCTGGACTCAATGGGCCAAAAACGGCAATGAAAAATTTCTCCAAATCATGCCCGTTCAACAGGACAACCGTCCAGACAACACAGGATATTATCACGATTGTAATCCGACTAGACAAAATCGTCTGAGTTTCCCGAATGTTCCCGAATGTTACGGGACGCACTAAACTGTCGGGATTGGCCGACCTCTCTGGAACTTTCCCGATCCGTAGGACTCTGTTACGAGCGTATACAACTGCGTTCAGACAATGATATATTTATATTTATTATATTTATTTAATGATATATATATATATTTATCTTATTTTTTGAACTGCTGTATTGCACATAAGATTTTCACTCACCGCTTTATACTTCATATACACCAGATCATTGAAGATAGTAATCTGACTTTTTCACTTTTCATGTCGTAGCGCTGTCGGATCTCAAACGGGAGCCAAAATCAAAAAAAATGTGTGACTGAGGCTTAAGATGATCACTCTGTGTTCAAACGTGATTGACAGGCGTGATGGACTCCCCTAGCCAATCAGGGAAGAGATGCTCTGATTGGTCTGTAATGAGACCGGTCTAAATTGTCTCCCACAGAGACAGGCGTGCAGTCACCCAGAACAGATATTCTCACAGAGCATTTCACCCGGCTGACAGCTGACGGATGGCTCTGGCATTTCTTTCAAATTGCACTCAAATGATAGCCCTAAAATCTTACCTACAGCACCTCTAACACCATGAGATCATATATTTTCTTGTCCTTCTTGTCGGTGTGTCAACATTAAAACAAGCAATACAGCCTGCATTGTAGAGATCCTTCTGAAAACCTCAGGTGCTTTGTGGGAAAAACCGGTTCCAAAGCCAGATTCATAAGAGGAGGGGGGCTCAACCCTATCTCTGCATAACGTTGTGGACAGGTGAACAGATTTGAAATCAGAATATAGGTGACGATGATATTAGAGTCGATTATTCAAATAGCTTCACATGACCATGTGTATCTGGTCCAGAACCAGGTTGCATTTAACTGCCAGGGTCACTTTACAAGTAAGCTCAGATCCAGAAGATTGACAATGCTATAGCCAAACTTCTGGGGAAATACTGCATTTTAGATTTGACACGTTTTAGCTTGACTAGCATTGACTAGCATAGTTTTTGTTTCGTCAATGGTGGCTGAGTTTGTGTTCACTGGGTTTCGGACAACGGGAAGATGAGGCTATTGTTCTAATCAGTCCATTGCTATGGAAGAGCAAGTACAATTCCTTCATGGCTAGAGCCTATAAGCTGTATATGAGACACGATGAAGAAACTGACAGGGAGATTCGCTGTGTTTGGATCTCCTGGAACTTTAGAGTGTGCTTCAAATGCAGCATTTCTTTGTTGTATTATACCTAAATAGGATCAGCTGGGCATCACTGCGTATGGGAACAGGTCCCAGTGGTAATGGACAATAGAACCTTTTCTAAGTCCCTTCCAGTCAATGGTATGGCAGTTAGATCACGTTGTTTCCAGTTGAGGCCTTCTTCTCTCCTGTGTGTGTTCTTCTGGACTCTCCCCACATGTCTGTCTGTCTGTCTGTCTGTCTGTCTGTCTGTCTGACTGTCTGTCTGTCTGTCTGTCTGTCTGTCTGTCTGTCTGTCTGTCTTCCTCCTCTGGGGAGGTCATTGATCTGAGGTGAGCAGGAGTTTGTTGACTCCTAAGGGTTCCAGGATTAGGAGCTGGCCTACTGCAGGGATTAATTTGGTAATCTTTTCATCAGCACTGAATATGAATGATTTAGCATCTCATTAGGCTGGTTTTTGGTGTATGGGTGGGTGTGTGTGTGGGTGGGTGGGTGTGTGTGTGTGTGTGTGTGTGGGTGTGTGGGTGGGTGTGTGGGTGTGTGTGTGTGTGTGTGTGTGTGTGTGTGTGTGTGTGTGTGTGTGTGTGTGTGTGTGTGTGTGTGTGTGTGGGTGTGTGTGTGGGTGGGTGTGTGGGTGGGTGTGTGTGGGTGGGTGTGTGGGTGGGTGTGGTGGTGTGTGTGGGTGGGTGTGTGGGTGGGTGGGTGGGTGTGTGTGTGGGTGGGTGTGTGGGTGGGTGTGTGGGTGGGTGTGTGGGTGGGTGTGGGTGGGTGTGGGTGGGTGTGTGGGTGGGTGGATGTGTGGGTGGGTGGGTGTGTGGGTGGGTGTGTGGGTGGGTGTGGGTGGGTGTGTGGGTGGGTGGGTGTGTGGGTGTGTGGGTGGGTGGGTGTGTGAGTGAGTGAGGAATAGTGTGAAGTGCCCTCGAAGGGGACGGCTGAGTGAATGAACGAGTGAATGATTGAATAGTGCAATCAGTGAGATGAGACGTAGCCGAGGGGACCGGTGGTGGACCACGAAGCTTCACAATGCCGTGCGCCGAAATCACCGGAGAGAGACATGATCCGCAAGATACACATCTTCACGTGACGAGAGGCGGACATTGTGCATCACAGGCACTTCATTCTGCTTTGTCTGTGAACTCACGCAGATGGTCTAAGGTTGTCGTTAACAACTGCATAGCGGACTCTCAGCCATATTATTAAGGATATCTGACTGGAATCTAGCAACAGATAACAGTGAACGGTTGACAGGGAATGAGGGGGAAAAAAAGCAGGGCAAAAGAAGAACAGCGAATTGATGGTGAGTAAGTAAGAAAATCGTAGTTCATTTTTTTTTTTATCAATTACAGTTGGCATACAGTACAATCCTTAAATATTGCATTTAGCATTTGAATTCAAGTATGGCTTAAGTACTGATACGAGGGCATCAGAAGGGGAAAATACTGGAAAATAAAATAAAAGTGAAATCCCAAATTCCACACATTGTTATGTTGTTTTGCTTTGCGAGAGGGCCACGCTTGACGTCTGGGGTTAGGGGTTAGGGGAGGAGGGGCTGGACGGGGGGGTGTGGGTGCTTTGATCATAATGGACCGGTTTGACTGAGGGTGAGGGTTATGGTCGGGCTTGGGGTTAGGGACTTAGGTTTGATGGGCTTGTGTTGGTGCATTGTTGTCCATTCCCAGCTCCTCTGTCAGGCTTATGCACTGTAATAGTCTGTCCACATTACAACCTCCGTGTGTAGTGGAGCTCCGGGATCAAAAGGTAGAATCACTTACAGTCATCCAGTCGCCTTCTCCCCTTCTCTTCATTATTTAGTGGTTTCATTTCGCCTGTCCGCTGGAATGTTTGTGGACATTGGCTCGAATATTTCTTCGACAAATTCATTAAGTTCTACTATGAGGCCGACTGATATCGGTTACTATTTTTATTCTTTCCACATGGTATGTTTTTATGTGCACAATTACAAAACTTTTCATGAAACACAAAAGCTATCACAGGCCCATTGTTTATTGGGTATAATTGAATAATAGCCCGCTTGTTGGAAGCGTAGCGGGCTTTTTGCGACTCAAAGTCATTTGTGAAAGCAAAACATTACGCCTCAAACAATAACTACGAGAGGCTTGTCGATTGAGC
>CM051001.1:6423215-6443215 GCA_027704905.1 Muraenolepis orangiensis | reverse complement strand
ATCGACCCCCTCTATCTCCTTGTGGGCCCGTCTCCCGGACACCCGCTTCACGATCAATAAGGGGAAATTAGCACCTGATGTTCAGCCCCTAGATAACAGGGAAGGAGAAGAGGGCGGATTTTATTAAGATGTTTACCGCAAGCAAGCGAGACGCCGAGATAAGAGCAAGAGGACGTGATGGTGAGGGACAGAGAGAGACCAGGAGGATGTGATGGTGATAGTGAGGGACAGAGAGAGAGAGACCAAGAGGATGTGATGGTGATAGTGAGGGACAGAGAGAGAGAGACCAAGAGGATGTGATGGTGATAGTGAGGGACAGAGAGAGACCAAGAGGACGTGATGGTGATAGTGAGGGACAGAGAGAGACCAAGAGGACGTGATGTGATAGTGAGGGTCAGAGAGAGACCAAGAGGACATCATGGTGAGGGACAGAGAGAGAGAGACCAAGAGGACGTGATGGTGAGGGACAGAGAGAGAGAGACCAAGAGGACGTGATGGTGAGGGACAGAGAGAGAGAGACCAAGAGGACGTGATGTGATAGTGAGGGACAGAGAGAGACCAAGAGGACATCATGGTGAGGGACAGAGAGAGACCAGGAGGATGTGATGTGATAGTGAGGGACAGAGAGAGACCAAGAGGACATCATGGTGAGGGACAGAGAGAGACCAAGAGGATTTGATGTGATAGTGAGGGACAGAGACAGACCAGGAGGACATCATGGTGAGGGACAGAGAGAGACCAGGAGGATGTGATGTGATAGTGAGGGACAGAGAGAGACCAGGAGGACGTGAGGGTGAGGGACAGAGTGAGACAAAGAGGATGTGATGGTGAGGGACAGAGAGAGACCAAGAGGACGTGATGGGGAGGGACAGAGAGAGACGAGGAGGACATGATGGTGAGGGACAGAGTGAGAGAGACCAAGAGGACGTGATGGGGAGGGACAGAGAGAGACCAGGAGGACATGATGGTGAGGGACAGAGAGAGACCAGGAGGACGTGAGGGTGAGGGACAGAGAGAGACCAGGAGGATGTGAGGGACAGAGAGAGACCAGGAGGACGTGACGTGAGGGACATAAAGAGACCAGGAGGATGTGATGTGAGGGACAGAGAGAGACCAAGAGGACATGATGAGATAGTGAAGGACAGAGAGAGACCAAGAGGATGTGAAGTGAGCGACATAGAGATCCATCAGAGAAACCAAGAGGACATCATGGTGAAGGACAGAGGGAGAGAGACCAAGAGGACATCATGGTGAGGGACAGAGTGAGAGAGACCAAGAGGACGTGATGGTGAGGGACAGAGAGAGACAAAGAGGATGTGATAGTGAGGGACAGAGAGACCAGGAGGACGTGAGGGTGAGGGACAGAGAGAGACCAGGAGGACGTGAGGGTGAGGGACAGAGAGAGACCAGGAGGACGTGAGGGTGAGGGACAAAGAGAGACCAGGAGGACGTGAGGGTGAGGGACAGAGAGAGACCAGGAGGACGTGACGTGAGGGACAGAGAGAGACCAGGAGGACGTGACGTGAGGGACAGAGAGAGACCAAGAGGACGTGATTGTGAGGGACAGAGAGAGACCAGGAGGACATGAGGGTGAGGGACAGAGAGAGACCAGGAGGACGTGAGGGTGAGGGACAGAGAGAGACCAGGAGGACGTGACGTGAGGGACAGAGAGAGACCAGGAGGACGTGACGTGAGGGACAGAGAGAGACCAGGAGGACGTGACGTGAGGGACAGAGAGAGACCAAGAGGACGTGACGTGAGGGACAGAGAGAGACCAAGAGGACGTGATTGTGAGGGACAGAGAGAGACCAGGAGGACGTGAGGGTGAGGGACAGAGAGAGACCAGGAGGACGTGAGGGTGAGGGACAGAGAGAGACCAGGAGGACGTGAGGGTGAGGGACAGAGAGAGACCAGGAGGACGTGACGTGAGGGACAGAGAGAGACCAAGAGGACGTGAGGGTGAGGGACAGAGAGAGACCAGGAGGACGTGAGGGTGAGGGACAGAGAGAGACCAGGAGGACGTGAGGGTGAGGGACAGAGAGAGACCAGGAGGACGTGAGGGTGAGGGACAGAGAGAGACCAGGAGGACATGATGAGATAGTGAGGGACAGAGAGAGACCAAGAGGATGTGAAGTGAGCGACATAGAGATCCATCAGTTCTCATCTGTCAGTACTGCTACTGTGTGACATCTGAATAACAGATAACTACACGGGCCCATCACTCCTGCTTCTCAATGTGACATAACACATCCTATTGAGTGTCAGTACCATTTACTTTTGGGTTGCAATACACGAAAATAATGTAATATAATAATATAATATAATACAGTATAATAATATACTGTATACAGTATCCCATATTTCACCTGGGATAAATCAAGTAAATGCTAGTATTGCTGTAATGCATTCAATTGTTGAACCACAGTCATCTGAAACATAGCATAGCCGTGCACGTAAGATAGCAGGCGGAATGCACAATAACACAGCCTCGCTGGTATATGGAAGGCCTGGCAAATTGGCTAACCTAGCATGTTACAATATTCCCTCGCTGAACACACACATACACACACACACACACACACACACACACACACACACACACACACATACACACACATACACACACACGCACACACACACACACACATACACACACACGCACACACACACACACACACTTGAGAATGCCTATGTTTTGATTGCAGATTAAGAGCATTCTCGATCAGCACTCATGCACCGTGTCATGCTGGCAATGCGATTTGAATATCCATGTAGAATCATATTCAAAACATTGATTGCCACAACCTAATCGTTTGGATGTGGTTGCATTTTTGTGGCGTTGGTGTGCTAGCTAGTCTGTGAGTCTACGCGCTTCTGATTTGAGGCTGGAAGCGCGGCGTGTGGAATTTATAAATGATGTCATTTTCAATTAACCTTTCTCAGTTGTCTGCTGAAGTGTTTCTAATCCGAACCTGGGGGGGAGTGTCTTTAAATGAAATCTCCTCTTATCACCTGGATAATCTGAGATGATCGTACGCCTACTCCCTCTCGCACTGTGCGGGGATCAAGGCATAGGCGGGGAACAAAGATTACCCCCTCTGCCGTCAGTCTACACGGTGAATAAGAGCCAAAACAACCTCCCAAAATCTATCCGGATCTGTCCTATTTTTTTGTTTTTTTTGTTCTAAATAAGCCTTTTTTTTTAATTAGATGAAACGAGATTGAAAAGCCTTTGGGGACATGTGCTTGTGTTCCTTGATGGAATCCATGGAGACGTTGATGAGGCCAGCGCCACGTAATGCTCAGGATTCACCACGCTGGGTTTGGATATCAACCGGCTCCAACCGGCCTAAAACTAAACTAACTTCACACTCAACATATAAGAGAGTAATGCAAAGAGATATGCGCATTGTCACGTCGGGGGCGGCAACATCAACTTTCACAGGAAAAAATTCCGGGAAATAATAACTGATTTTGGAGTCTGACCAATAGATGACGCAAATACTGGACGACTGACATCAATGGTTATTTCTTTCCACATTATTTTAGCAGGAACAAAGCCGAAATAACATACCAAGCAGTACTCTCTTATATTCCCCTTATTATGTGCATTTTTTTCATGTTCATTAGACTTTGCAATAAAAGTGTAATTACTGGATAGCTATTATGTAGAGCCAGCACATGGATATCATAGATCTAGTCTCATAAGTCAAATGATTTCGGGGTAGAGTATTTCCGAGGATGCAAAGTTCCCCAACCTTTAATTTGGTCCATGAGTGTGGCTGTGAAGCGAGCCACACTCATGGACCATTTTTAGTTTGGTTTTAAAAGTGAAACAGTCGAGAGGAGAAAATACAAATAAAATAAAATAAAAGTTAGAATGTGCCGTAAATTGTCCGTCCCTGATTGAGGCACTCAGAAGGCAGACGACTTCACTCCCGATCGGTGACAAGCGATGAGACATGAATAAAACATCACCACCAATTATCGCCACCATCCGTGTGAACAAAATGCCCTTTCATTGGCTTTTTGTATCATAGGTGGTATCATCACAGCACTGAATGGTGTGTGCGTAGGTGTGTGTGTGTGTGTGTGTGTGTGTGTGTGTGTGTGTGTGTGTGTGTGTGTGTGTGTGTGTGTGTGTGTGTGTGTGTGTGTGTGTGCGTAGGTGTGTTTGTGTGTGTGTGTGTAGGTGTGTTTGTGTGTAGGTGTGTGTGTGTAGGCATGAGGTTAGCCTAGAGAGGAGGAGGAGGAGGAGGAGGAGGCGATGATCTCTTTCCTCTGCCAGAGTTTTGTTGAATCATTAATGGAGTCGGAGGGTTAGGATAGCAGCCTCCATGCGGAAGAGACGTTAATCTACACTTCCCAGCATCTGTCTTCTGTCTTCTCCTTCACTTGTGCCTCTCTCTCTGTGTCTGTCTCTGTCTGTCTGTCTCTGTCTGTCTGTCTGTCTCTCTCTCTCTCTCTCTCTCTCTCTCTCTCTCTCTCTCTCTCTCTCTCTCTCTCTCTCTCTCTCTCTCTCTCTCTCTCTCTCTCTCTCTCTCTCTCTCTCTCTCTCTTCATCTCTCTCTCCTGATCTCTCTCTGCAACCTCTCTAGGCTCTATTCACCTCTGCGTCTCCCCTCGACTCTTTTGCTTGATCCTCCCTTCCACCTCTCTCTCTCTCTCTCTCTCTCTCTTTCATCTCTTCCCACACATGTTTTTAAATTCTCTCTCTTTTTCTAGCCTGTTCATCCTCTCCTCTCTCTGCTCGGCTTCCAGTTCTCTTTACCCTCCAAGCGACTGATTGAGCAGATCCGCCCCTCCCCCCCCCCCCCCCCCCCCCAACCCCTGATGTGCCCCACACACATGCACATGCACATGCACACGCACACACACACACACACACACACACACACACACACACACACACACACACACACACACAAACACACATGCACACACACACACGCACAAGCACACACACACAGTGTATCATCCTTATACATCTTGCTTATTCAAATAGGATTCAAACCTCAGTTCCCTTCGTTCCAGACGTTCTCTGCTTCAGACCCACCACCAGTCTTCCTATCCTCTCTCCCACCAGAGGTACCAGAGGTACCAGAGACGGAAGCATCCGGAAGTGTCCCCCCTGATTGCATGTTGACATCACTTCCCCGCTGCAATGAACCTGTTAAAAAGAACAGACGATAAAAGTCCCTGTGTGAGTGTGTGAGTGTGTGTGAGTGCAGTATAACTTTCAGACAGGAGTAACTGTACGTGGAAGAGGAAGGAGGACACGGAGGGCAGACGTGTGAGACAGAGTCGGGAGGCCAGCAGGTGAGAAGAAGGAGGAACCGCCCAGGAACTCATTAACGATATGACGCCATGACATTTTATTCATTAAAAAATGTGACATTGAATTCGGAACAGATGAGGCGGCAGCGCTGGTGATGAGCGCTGGGGTCCCTGTGGGAGGGGAGGAAGGTGAGCGTAAATCCCGGAGGGGGATTGCGGATGAGACAAGAGCCCCGCGGTGCTGGAGATGAGGATCAAGGGGGATGTGCGCCCCTGGCCCTATCCCCTGGTAATGACAACCACGGTAATGACACCTCCTCCACCCCAGGGACGCCGTTGGATTCCCATCAGCCGGCACACAGAGTTCTATAGCAGAGGTCCACAAGAAAGTTCTCATTGCGTTGATCATTGAATCTATGTTTCTATCTATGTATCTATGTATCTATGTATCTATCTTTCTTTATCTATCTGTGTGTATGTATATGTGTATGTATATGCATGTATGTATGTATGAATGTATGTATGTATGTATGTATGTATGTATGTATGTATGTATGTATGTATGTATGTATGTATGTATGTATGTATGTATGTATGTATGTATGTATGCATGCATGCATGTATGTATGTATGTATGCATGCATGTATGTATGTATGTATGTATGTATGTATGTATGTATGTATGTATGCATGCATGTATGTATGTATGTATCTACTTACCTACCTACCTACCTACCTATCTATCTATCTATCTATCGATCTATCGATCTATCTATCTATCTATCTATCTATCTATCTATCTATCTATCTATTATACAGTATATCTATCTATCTATATATATACAGTATATATATCTATATATATATATATGTCTATCCATCTATCTATATATATATATGTGTATATATATACAGTATATGAATATATTACACTCTTGATTGCCCTTCGGAGCAGTTTTCCGATTTTAGTTTTTTTCCCCTCCTTTTCTTCCTCCTCATCTTCGTCGTCGTCTTCTTCTTCTGCTTGCATCATCACTTGCTTTTCTTTATTCTGTAAG
The DNA here is from genome assembly GCA_027704905.1 of Muraenolepis orangiensis. NCBI lineage: Eukaryota > Metazoa > Chordata > Actinopteri > Gadiformes > Muraenolepididae > Muraenolepis > Muraenolepis orangiensis. The sequence goes on along the minus strand of CM051001.1, from coordinate 6,436,880 downwards.
CATTTTGAATTTTTCTGCATATTGATTCCTGCGGAATTAGCATCACAAACAGCGCTTCCTGTGCTCTTTGTGGCGGCGCGGCGGTGGCGGCGGCGAGGGAGCAGGGGTGGGGAGAGGGTGGTGATGAAGTAGATTACGCCCCGCGTTCCTCCTCCAAGGCACACTCACAGCATCGTTCTAGGGTTCTACCTCCTGGTTCTGGGTTCTGAGCAACGCTCGGGGCTTAGAGATGTATCTGTCTCTCTCTCTCTCTCTCTCTCTCCCCCTCTCTCTCTCTCTCTCTCTCTCTCTCTCTCTCTCTCTCTCTCTCTCTCTCTCTCTCTCTCTCTCTCTCTCTCCTCTCCCTCTCTCTCTCCCTCTCTCTCTCTCTCTCTCTCTCTCTCTCTCTCTCTCTCTCTCTCTCTCTCTCTCCCCCTCTCTCTCCCCCTCTCTCTCCCTCTACCTTGCTTCTTTCACTCTCTTTCCTCTGTGCAGGATGGCTGTGACTTATAAATAGGATTGTCTATGGCTGGCGTTCTCCTATTAATGGCACTCACTGACACTTTATGTTTGCTACGATCTCTCTCTCTCTATCTCTATCTCTCACTTTCTGTCTCTCTCTCTCTCTCTCTCTCTCTCTCTCTCTCTCTCTCTCTCTCTCTCTCTCTCTCTCTCTCTCTCTCTCTCTCTCTCTCTCTCTCTCTCTCTCTCTCGCTCTCTCTCTCTCTCTCGCTCTCTCTCTCTCGCTCTCTCGCTCTCTCTCTGTGTTTCCTTCCTTTCATCTATTCTTTCATTTTCCGTCGAGTGTATTCTGTTTTGAACTGACGTTTTTACGCCTGGCTCCGGGGAGATGCCGGTGTTTATGATGAATAGTGCCATTTGTATTCGGAAAGGAATCGTATATTAGATCTTGCTGGTCAACCTCTTACCTTCACAGTCAAACACTCTCCTTGTTCATTTATTATTTATTTGCTATTTGTTTATGTGAGTTTATATATGAAAGTGGTGCCGCCTTACCACCTTGTTCTCAGTTAGCCTGTCGTGGTCTCAGAGAGAGATTCACGTCTCATTCGATGGCAACCAAGAGAGCAAGAAGATAAACACCAAAGTGCCCGCTACTTTGGGTTTATTATTTAGGAACCCAAAGTAGCCCAAATGCCATCGTTTCACACAATTCATTTACGAGATGGAAATTCAGACGTAACGGCAACAAAGGAAGCAGTGTGACGTCTCGGACACACGGCGGCGCTGTGAGATGACAGCTGACGGTGTTGATCCAAGGGACTTGACCCAGCATCAGCTCAGGTGCCCCTCAGCTACACGGACACCACCTACACATACACCACCTATTGCCTTAATAACCTGCAACGCCATGCATGGGGTAGCTGTCAATCAACCAACAATCTCTTATCTGACAATGAGATCAGCTGTGTCAGTGTCCTCTATTTAGAAGCTTCTTAATGCCCCCATCACAGCAAAGTAGCTCTATCCCGTTCAACGGATTGTGATCGCGGTAGAATGCGTAGTTTGGCGTAACATACGGTGCTAGTTTCATTCATAAGCAGTCCTCAATACGTCTATCTCGTTCTTATCTCGTTCTTAGCCTGAAGACTGCAGTCTGCAGTTGTTTGTATCCAGTTCAACCTCGTTCTACCTGGTTCACAATACGTCCAAGCCAGTTCTAACTAGTTCTTAACCCGACCCACTGGTCCACACTCTGTCCTCATCTCGTCCCTAGTGAGTGTGGACTCGTGTCCTGAATACCGAGCGCGTTGTAGCCAGCCAGTCCTCATTCCAGTTCAGAGCTCCGAGCTGTACACATCTACCATCTCCAATCCTCATGCCTCCAAAGAGAAGTCCATTCAGAAAGACAGGCCGAGCCAAATCAACTCTTATATTATGTTAACGAAACAGAATGCGTGCCTCTCTAGAATATTGCAAAATTATCATTTTTAAATAACCTTGCACATTTCCGTGACACATTTACATGTGTAATAATCTTTATTGGACCTCTACATAAAATAATAAAATTAGAATGTATGTCCGACTGCACCACGTCATAACACGTCCCTAGTAGGTTCGAAGTACGGCAATTCCGTTCGTAGTACGTCTATCTTGTTGTAAGTACGTTGTCCCGGGCGCTGTAGAAATAGCTGCCCACTGCTCCTAATACTAGGATGGGTTAAATGCAGAGAACACGTTTCACTGTATGTCTTCATGTATGTGACCAATAAAGAGGATTCAATCCTCACGATTTGTTGTGTTGTTTGTCAATCCGTCTTATTGATCACATTTTGAGCAGGCTCAAAGTTCTAGAGCCCCCTCCTCGTCGGGGCCCGTCCATGAAGTTCATAAAACGACTATAAATAGTTGCTACTACATCCACTACGTTCATTCACAGTTGGAGCCCGTTCGACAACATTTTCACAAACGTATTGAGAACTAGTTTGGTGTGATGGGGCTATAAGACTCATTACTTTAGAATGGCTATTAATCAACAACACTTTTTAAAGTATGTCTTTTTTTGTTATTTTATTAGATTTATATTTGTATTGTATTGCTTTGTTTAAGAAGCCCTTAGTGCTGCATATGTTTGATATGTGCAATATATGTAAATAAAGGTATTATTATCATTATTATTACACCTAACTAACTAACCCTACACTACTACCACTATACTACCACTACACTGCTACCAGTACACTACTACCACTACACTACTACACTACTACACTACTACCACTACACTATTACACTACTACACTACTACACACTACACTACTACCACCTACACTACTACCACTACTACCACTACACTACTACCACTACACTACTACACTACTACACTACTACCACGACACTACTACACTACTACCACTACACTACTACCACTACACTACAACCACTACACTACTACACTACTACCACTACACTACTACCACCTACACTACTACCACTACTACCACTACACTACTACACTACTACCACTACACTACTACACTACTACCACTACACTACTACCACTACACTACTACCACTACACTACTACCATACTACCACTACACTACTACCACTACACTACTACCACTACACTACTACACTACTACCACTACACTACTACCACTACACTACTACCACTACACTACTACCACTACACTACTACCACTACACTACTACACTACTACACTACTACCACTACACTACTACCACTACACTACTACCACTACTACCACTACACTACTACCACTACACTACTACCACTACACTACTACACTACTACACTACTACCACTACACTACTACCACTACACTACTACCACTACACTACTACACTACTACCACTACACTACTACTACCACCACACGACTACACTACTACACTACTACCACTACACTACTACACTACTACCACTACACTACTACCACTACACTACTACACTACTACATTACTACCACTACACTACTACCACTACACTACTACACTACTACACTACTACCACTACACTACTACACTACTACCACTACACTACTACCACTACACTACTACCACTACACTACTACCACTACTACCACTACACTACTACCACTACACTACTACCACTACACTACTACACTACTACCACTACACTACTACCACTACACTACTACCACCTACACTACTACACTACTACCACTACACTACTACCACTACACTACTACACTACTACCACTACACTACTACCACCTACACTACTACACTACTACCACTACACTACTACCACCTACACTACTACCACTACTACCACTACACTGCTACCACTACACTACTACACTACTACACTACTACCACTAGACTACTACCACTACACTACTACACTACTACACTATAACCACTACACTACTACACTACTACACTACTACACTACTACACTACTACCACTACACTACTACACTACTACCATTACACTACTACACTACTACACTACTACACTACTACCACTACACTATACCACTACAATACTACCACTTACACTACTACCACTACACTATGACCACTACACTACTACACTACTACACTACGACCACTACCACTACTACCACTACACTATGACCACTACACTACTACACTACTACACTACTACCACTACCACTACTACCACTACACTATGACCACTACACTACTACACTACTACACTACTACACTACTACCACTACCACTACTACCACTACACTATGACCACTACACTACTACACTACTACACTACTACACTACTACCACTACCACTACTACCACTACACTATGACCACTACACTACTACACTACTACACTACAACACTACTACACTACTACCACTACACTATGACCACTACACTACTACACTACTACACTACAACACTACAACACTACTACCACTACACTATACCACTACAATACTACCACTTACACTACTACCACTACTACCACTACACTATGACCACTACACTACTACACTACTACACTACTACACTACTACACTACTACCACTACACTATTACACTACTACACTACTACACTACACTACTACCACTACACTACTACACTACTACCACTACACTATACCACTACAATACTACCACTTACACTACTACCACTACTACCACTACACTACTACACTACTACACTACTACACTACTACCACTACCACTACTACCACTACACTATGACCACTACACTACTACCACTACACTACTACACTACTACACTACTGCCATTACACTACTACACTACTACCACTACTACCACTACCTACACTATGACCACTACACTACTACACTACTACACTACTACCATTACACTACTACACACTACACTACTACCACTACACTACTACCACTACACTACTACACTACTACACTACTACCACTACCACTACTACCACTACACTATGACCACTACACTACTACCACTACACTACTACACTACTACACTACTACCATTACACTACTACACTACTACACTACTACCACTACACTACTACCACTACACTACTACACTACTACACTACTACACTACTACCACTACACTACTACACTACTACACTACTACACTACTACCACTACACTACACCACTACACTACTACACTAGTACCACTACACTACTACACTACTACACTACTACCACTACTACCACTACACTACTACACTACTACATTACCACTACTACCACTACACTACTACACTACTACCACTACTACCACTACACTACTACACTATTACACTACTACCACTACACTACTACACTACTACACAACCACTACTACCACTACACTACTACCACTACACTACTACCACTACACTACTACCACTACACTACTACCACTACTACCACTACACTACTGCACTACTACACTACCACTACTACCACTACACTACTACACTACTACACTACTACCACTACACTACTACAACTACACTACTACCACTACACTACTACCACTACACTACTACACTACTACTACTACACTACTACTACTACACTACTACCACTACACTATGACCACTACACTACTACCACTAAACTACTACACTTACACTACTACCACTACTACCACTACACTACTACCACTATGACCACTACACTACTACACTACTACACTACTACCACTACACTACTACCACTACACTACTACCACTACTACCACTACACCACTACACTACTACACCACTACACTACTACACTGCTACCACTACACTACACCACTACACTACTACACTACTACACTACTACACTTCTACCACTACACTACTACACTACTACCACTACACTACTACCACTACACTACTACACTACTACCACCTACACTACTACCACTACACTACTACACTACTACACTACTACCACTACACTACTACACTACTACCACTACACTACTACCACTACACTACTACACTACTACCACTACACTACTACACTACTACACTACTACACTACTACCACTACACTACTACACTACTACCACTACACTATGACCACTACACTACTACCACTAAACTACTACACTTACACTACTACCACTACACTACTACCACTACACTACCACCACTATGACCACTACACTACTACAACTACTACCACTACACTACTACCACTACACTACTACCACTATGACCACTACACTACTACACTACTACCACTACACTACTACACTACTACCACTACTACCACTACACTACTACCACTACACTACTACCACTACACTACTACACTACTACCACTATACCACTACACTAGACCACTACACTGCTACAACTACACTACTACACTACTACCACTACACTACTACACTACTACCACTACACTACTACCACTACACTACACTACTACACTACTACCACTACACTACTACACTACTACCACTACACTACTACCACTACACTACTACCACTACACAACTACTACTACCACTACACTACTACACTACTACCACTACACTACTACTACCACTACACTACTACCACTACACTACTACACTACACTACTACACTACTACCACTACACTACTACCACTACACTGCTACACTACACTACTACCACTACACTACTACACTACTACTACTACACTACTACTACTACACTTCTACCACTACACTATGACCACTACACTACTACCACTAAACTACTATCACTACACTACTACCACTACTACCACTACACTACTACCACTATGACCACTACACTACTACACTACTACACTGCTACCACTACACTACTACCACTACACTACTACACTACTACACTACTACCACTACACTACTACCACTACTACCACTACACTACTACACTACTACACTACTACCACTACACTACTACACTACTACACTGCTACCACTACACTACACCACTACACTACTACACTACTACACTACTACACTTCTACCACTACACTTCTACACTACTACCACTACACTACTACCACTACACTACTACACTACTACCACCTACACTACTACCACCTACACTACTACACTACTACACTACTACCACTACACTACTACACTACTACCACTACACTACTACCACTACACTACTACACTACTACCACTACACTACTACACTACTACACTACTACACTACTACCACTACACTACTACACTACTACCACTACACTATGACCACTACACTACTACCACTAAACTACTATCACTTACACTACTACCACTACTACCACTACACTACTACCACTACACTACCACCACTATGACCACTACACTACTACACTACTACCACTACTACCACTACACTACTACCACTACACTACTACCACTATGACCACTACACTACTACACTACTACCACTACACTACTACACTACTACCAGTACTACCACTACACTACTACCACTACACTACTACCACTACACTACTACACTACTACCACTATGACCACTACACTAGGACCACTACACTGCTACAACTACACTATTACACTACTACCACTACACTATACACTACTACCACTACACTACCACCTACACTACACTATTACACTACTACCACTACACTACTACACTACTACCACTACACTACTACCACTACACTACTACCACTACACTGCTACCACCTACACACTACTACTACCACTACACTATACACTACTACCACTACACTACTACTACCACCTACACTACTACCACTACACTACTACACTACACTATTACACTATTACCACTACCCTCCTACCACCTACACTGCTACACTACACTATTACACTACTACCACTACACTGCTACCCCCTACACTACTACACTACACTATTACACTACAACCACTACACTACTACCACTACACTGCTACCCCCTACACTGCTACACTACACTATTACACTACTACCACTACACTGCTACCCCCTACACTACTACACTACACTATTACACTACAACCACTACACTACTACCACTGCACTGCTACCACTACACTGCTACCACCTACACTACTACTACTACCACTACACTATTACACTACTACCACTACACTCCTACCACCTACACTACACTATTACACTACTACCACTACACTGCTACCCCCTACACCTTGGCTGTTGGCTTCTCGGAGGAGCTCCCTGTGCTGCCGTGAGATACTTATCCCTCCACTCTCCATCCATGTCTGATCGATGTCTCTCTCTGAGCGGTGTTCAGGTTAAATGCTCCTGACAGCCCCAGAGAAACCCAGAGGATGGACGGGGTCAACGAGCACCGCTCCCTATAGTCATACACATCAGTTAAGCACACACACACACACACACACACACACACACACACACACACACACACACACACACACACACACACACATACACACACACATAAACACACCTTCAACCCCCCTCGTCTTGCCTGGGGCATGTCCCCCGCTATTGCAGACCTGAGGTTTGGAGCACCCCCCCGTGTCTTCGTGTCTAATCAGTGAGCCTCAGGCAAATGTTCATCCCTCACTTCCTCCATCGCTCCTGTAGCCTCGTGTCCCCGCTCTCCTCCTCCTCCTCCTCCTCCTCCTCCTCCAACCCCCTGCCCTACCTCCCACTACCTCCACTAAGCCCACCACACATCTGACTGCCTCCACCATACCACCACCTCTTACTACCTCCACTACACCACCTCTGACTACCTCCACTAAACCTACCCGTCCTCTGACTACCTCCACTACACCACCTCTGACTACCTCCACTACACCACCTCTGACTACCTCCACTACACCTACCCCACCTCTGAAAACAATCACAACAATCCCTCAATAGTATGTAAGTATGTGAAGCAATTATAAACAATTTATAGCAGTTGCATTTCGGGCAAATGTGTTCTGAGATCAGAACATACAAGATGGTGTATGGATGATTTAGATTAGGATACACTCAATCATTATAGAAGATAACATTGTAAGGTTCACTGTGCAATAACTGTGATGAACAAGCAAGCAATAACCCTCCGGTTGAAGATAAGACAACCTGAAATCTGTGGATCTCTGCAGTTTGATTTACATTGCTAATTTGTTACGCTTGTGTCAGTGGGATTTCTTGACAATATAGCTGTATTTTATTTTGGTAATCAATGTGATTCATATACACATAGTCAATGAACAATTACAAATAGAAAGGCCACTAGCACATGAAAATATTGAGTCAAGACAAGATACCCCAAGATACCATATGTATTATGGTTTGAATGGCAACAGCAGAAAATTAAAAGTGGATAAATTCTAAATTTAGAATAAATTGTTGCTACCCGCTTTCATTCCAAAAGTGGTATGGATCCATTCGATTATTTCCTCGGTTTATTCAACATTTTTGTCATTTATCCGTCAATCACTGCCCCCTCTGTACAGAGAATCCAATACGAAGAGTGAGATATAAATATGGAATTGATCTCATCTGTTCAATAAGATCCAGTGATCACAGATGACATGCAAACCCAGGGGGGGGTGGGGGGGTGGGGGGTGGGGGGGCAGGGGGATACTTTTTGGCAGCAATGTCTCAAAACTAGCTCATCCGAGACCCTGTGATCTCCACTTGAATGAAGGTGCTACCCCCTTTAATCAGGACGTCACACTTTGATCAAGAGATTTTGCTGATGACTCTGATATCGAGTCCCCTGATGTGAGCAGTGAATCGTAGTCCTATGATCACAACTAAAGCAGCTGAATGATGGAGACAAGATTCAGATGAATGGAGCGCTGTTCCAGCCGGGGGAGTCAAACCAGCAACCTGCTCTTTAAAGGTGTGGGCGTCCCGGGCCCCCGTCGACCTTCAGGCTTATGATGACATCATGATGAAACGCACACATGAGAAATGCACACACAGCAACAACGTGTGTCTGATTTCCTCATGAATACTGCATAGTAAATACAAAGTGAGGTGCCATGGACTTCACTGGAAGTACTGACTCAACATAGGAAGAAGGAAAATAATGCCAATCGTCCTCCAATTGGACAATTGGTGGATCATGGAAATGTATTTCTGCTGCTATTGTGTAAAGTATGTATGTACAAAATGTATATGTAGTGAAGTCTTAACTCTTAGTGTAGCCGTATTGAGAAATCCCAACCCATCACATACAAGAGCCCAGTCAACCCTGGTACGGAAATTATAAAGGCACAGAGGCAAATACAAGACTTCTAAGACTTCTGAGCATACAGTATAAGTATTATAATTATAGTAGGTCATTGGATTGCTGTAGATAAGATTCATGTTAATTTCTTCCTTTTATAGGACAATTCACGTCAATAGAGTCGACAGTTATTACAAAACCTGTGAAATGAACAACCTCTCATCTGGTAAGTTGTGTCACTGGCTTCAGCGTCGGGGGCTGCTAGCGAAAGCATTTGTTAGTCAATAGATTGCAATTAGTCTACGCTGGCTTTATTTGCCTGTCACATAGAACAAACAAATGGTCATCGTTCCCAACAGCACATGCAAAAGGCTCACCGCCTCATTGTTAGTTTCATGCATCGGAAAACACGCAGAGAGAAAGGACATGCAAAACATTTCCTGGGTAAAATGTCATGAGATTTGGGTTTTACTGGCTTGTAAAGTGAAAGTGCCATTAAATCCACTCCAAATGAATTACTAATATACTGTATATAATATCAGGGCGGCAGTATTGCTCAGTCTGTTGGGACTTGGCTTGGTCCCCGAAAACACCTGGGCACTGCTGAAGGTGCCCTTGAGCAAGGCACCACTACACTGCTCCCCGGGGGCTGTATTTACAACAGCTGCCCACTGCTCCTAATACAAGGATGGGTTAAATGCAGAGAAACTAATTTCACTGCGTGTGTATGTGACCAATAAAGGTCAAAAGAGGATTCTATCTGACAGATTTAGATTCAGATTTAGATTTAATAAACACTTAATAGTAATACACACTAACAATACAAATAGCGGTGATATACAATGCAACTGTAAGACTTGACATACATGGGGATGTCACACATGGTTTTCTCGAAATACTCAGTTTTGTTTCAGTGTCTGTTCAGTGTTAAGTTTTGTAAAGACGTGCCACCAGACTTGAATCCCAAAGTGATATCCTATGCTATCCAACTTCTTCTGACTCGCCGACTTCTATTTTGGCAACATAACACAACTTTATTCTCAAGAATTTTTTTTCTTGTCTTTTTTTCCCCCTGATTGGCACCCGGCGCCATGCGGACTCCTTGATGAGAACGAGGACATCTCACAGGGCGGCTCCAGAGGACGCCCGGAGCAGGTGTCTGCAGAGAGAGCCAAGAGGAGCCGCCGGAGCCCCGATCGTGGAGAAACGCTTCCAACCGTTTCATGGTGTATCAAAGGACTCCCAGCATCTGTTTGATTTCGTCAACAAGGGCTGCCGCGCTGCTCGGGTGTTTGAGGCGATCGCAGCTGCTCCTCGTGCGTGTGTGTGTGTGTGTGTATGTGCGTGTGTGCATGTGTGTGCGTGTGTGTGTGCGTGTGTGTGTGTGTTTGTGTGTGTATTCCGTGTTGTCGTTCACGTGTCTCCGCGGCTTCTTGGACTTGTCGAACCAACACCGTTCTTTCATTTGAATCCCGCTTTTCACATATGTTTGTTGTAAGCGTAATTGCGGGGCAGCTGACGGATCTAGTTGTGATCCAGTGCCCCGATAATCAGTTAAAAAAAAACAAAACAACAGGTGTTTGCCTTGAATTTGGTTTGAGATTCTTGTCGAACGGAACACGTTGGCTTTCATCCAACGCGGGGGGCGGTAATGTTCTGAAGTATAGCGCCGTTCATATGGTGTGACTACTGACTACAAAGGAAAAGCATGGTAGCACTTAAAGTAAACTGGAGCCACTGCTAACCTCTCTGGCGTCCATTATCTTAAGATCTTAAACAGTTTGAAGCAGTCACTGACTATATATTACAAGCTAGACTACAAGGTTCAAGGACAGTTTTTTTCCAGAGGCAGTGTGCCTACTGAACTGCTGAGTGCTGCCACTATCTTAACATTGTCATCTGTTATACGCTGATAACAAACATACTCATACTCGACTGTATTTACTGGAGGCTTAGTCAGACAGCTTTACGGCAACATGTCGCAACACAGGTACATCGTAAAGCATAACGTGCATAAAGCATAATGTGTCACGTTAGTTGTGACAGCATACACAACATTTCCCCCCCATAGAAAACAACAAACAAATAACAAAGGCACTGAACACAGAGAACTAAACTTATATGAGTAGAGGAGCCAACAGGCTATGTACTATTATGAAAACTCAATACTAAAAGTCAGTTATATAGTCTTTGAGGTAACCCGGCCGAGCGGTCGGTTCGGCTTGGCGTATGTGTTTGATGCCCCTTGTTTCCAGGAAGACAGCAAACTCTGCCGAGATGAAATGTGGGCCGTTGTCGGTGATGATTGCAGCAGGTGGTGGTCCCCACCGAGAGAAAAGTGAGTCCAAGCAATCCGTTATAACACAGGTAGTGACAGAGCCGACGGAGCTGACCTCTGGCCACTTTGAATGGAGATCATAGACCACCACTAAAAAATGTTGGTGGTGTGGGACTCCATGGAGCTCCCCGCAGATGTCCAGCTGGAGGTGTGTCCAAGGCTTGTCTGGCCAGTTCAGTGGCTGCAATGGCGGTGGTGGAGGACCAGTTTTGCCACTCACGAGGCAGGCTGTGCAGTCCCTTACCATGGCCTCAATGTCTCTGTCTATGCCCGGCCACCACACCAGGTCCCGACATCTCTGCTTAACTCTAACGATGCCTAGATGGCCCTCATGGGCCATGGCCAGGATGCGTGCCTGTAGGCAACTGGGCACGACGGTTCGGAGTCAACGAGCTAAGCAGACCTCGCCCCAGCACGACAGTTCCTCTCTCACCTGATAAAAAGGTGCCAGGTCCTCTGGAACCCTTGGGGGCCAACCAGTGCGGATGAATTTGTGGAGCTGGGACAACACAGGGTTCTGCTCTGAGGCCAGTTGGAGGTTCTAAAGGGAGTAGTCTGGAGTGGGGTATGGAGCATTTGAACGAGGTCGGGCTCTGTGGCATCCGGAGCAAGGTCGGGCGAGAGACCGGAAGTGGCACGGGAGAGCAGGTCGCCACTTCATTCTCGCAACCGGATAAATTAGTACCCCGGGGATGCCTGTAAAGATGGTGGACATAATCTTCTGGAAACAACTGGGGCCAGAGCTGAGTCCAATCGGCATCCTTGTGTACTGAAACACTCTGGCGTGGGTGACAAATGCGGTGAGGTAACGGCTGTCGGGGTGCAGTGGAATCTGCAGATAACCCTGGCGGAGGTCCAGCTTGGAGAAGGTGGTAGAGTCGTAAAACTGGGTGGTCAGTTCCTCCACTGTGGTCAGTGGGTATTTATCTGGAATGACCGCCTTGTTAACAACCCTGAGATCAACACACACGCGCAGCCCCCCAGACATCTTCTTGGCGACTACCAGATTCGAAATCCACGGTGATGCGTTGACTGGCTCAATGATGCATGCCTGATGCAGCTGCTGTAGCTCCTCAGACACTCCTTCACGAAGGGCCAGGGGAATGCGGCGTAGGGGTTGGATGACTGACCGCACATCATGTTTGAGGAAGGGCTGGTGGTTGAAAACCACCAGCCTGTAGCGCGCCGAATTTGCATACGCTAGCAAAACCCCACAAATCGGTGATGTATTGGTGAACTGACTCACCCACTCTCCGTTTGCGCTGGCGAAAAAAAATCCTTTGTAGAACCAC
>CM051001.1:6400715-6403215 GCA_027704905.1 Muraenolepis orangiensis | reverse complement strand
TCTTGATGTTGAGAGTTGATAACTAACTCTCTCTCTCTCTCTCTCTCTCTCTCTCTCTCTCTCTCTCTCTCTCTCTCTCTCTCTCTCTCTCTCTCTCTCTCTCCTTTCTTCTTTTCTGGTGGATTACTGTGATTCCTCAGCGTGCTCCAGAGCCGTCCCGAGAAAGCAATTAAAACCGGAATTTTCCGTCACATTCCTCTCCAGGTGCGTTTCCACACATCACGCCTGCTGGAAAAACGGCGGCAGAATTAAAAAGGTAAAGATCTGTTAATTACCTCCGAGCCTCAGCATCTATTATCTGCCTGTCTTTTATCGGGGTGGGGGAGGGAGGGTTAGGGTTACATAGAGCCCTGATTACGGAGCTAAAAGCCGCCATAAAAATGATGAAAAAAATGCCAAGGGGTTGCCGCATGAAAAAAAACACACACTTCAACCTTCAGCCTTCTCCACCGAAAATGGGGGGGGGAGGACGTCCGGAGCAAAGCAATGGTGGGTTTGGGATAATAACTCCCCGCCAGGCCACCGAGGCCTGGCGGGGTCTGGACAGATAGGGGAGATGAAAGGAGCTAGGGGATGTGTGTGTGTGTCAGAATGAACAGGGAGTCAAGGAGAGATGAAAGCAGCTCGGGTCAAGTGTGCTGCACTGAGGTTATGGGAGTTGCATGCTTATATTCAAGTGTGTTTGGTGGTGGTGGTGGAGGTGGTGGAGGTAAAGAGGGGGGAGGTGCATGTGGTGGAGGTGGTGGTGGTGGTGGTGGTGGAGGTTCAGGTGGTGGAGGTGATGGTAGAGGTGGTGGTGGTGGTGCAGGGTGATGGTGGAGGTGGTACAGGGTGGTGCAGGTGGTGGTGGTGGAGGTGGTGGAGGTAAAGAGGGGGGAGGTGCAGGTGGAGGTGATGGTGGTGGTGGAGGTGGTGGAGGTGCTGGTGGAGGTGGCAGAGGTGGTGCTGGTGGGGGTGCAGGTGGTAAAGGTTGTGCAGGTGGTGGAGGTGGTGTTGGTGGAGGTGGTGGAGGAGGAGGTACAGGTGGTGGAGGTGGTGGTGGTGGTGGTGGTGTTGATGGAGGAATAATTGGGCAATGCTTAACAGGCCTAATTATCGCTGCGCGGAAAGAGGAGATGAAAGGAGATTTATGAGGCTCTTCTTTCAACTCATCTTTGGACGGAGAGGAAGAAATTCCAACGGCGTATCATCACATCAATCTATCTGCTTTGCTTTCATAAAGCCATTGCTTCACCCATTACTGTAAAGACTGGGGAAATTGAACGTTTACGATTATCTTTCGATTAAACCAACGAAAGATCTTATCTCAACGACCATCAATACGTTACTTCAAAAACCCATGAAACTATCTTGACATTTTTGCAATGAGACATTACCATACTCTTTATCGTAGACAAAACCGTCACCATAACCATAACTGCTTCCAGAGAGAGAGAGAGAGAGAGAGAGAGGGAGGGAGAGAGAGAGAGAGAGAGAGAGAGAGAGAGAGAGAGAGAGAGAGAGAGAGAGAGAGAGAGAGAGAGAGAGAGACAGAGAGAGAGACAGAGAGAGAGACAGAGAGAGAGAGAGAGAGAGAGAGAGAGAGAGAGAGAGAGAGAGAGAGAGAGAGAGAGCTTGTTGACTACAGTAAGTTGACTTCAGAACGTCTCTCCATGTGTTTCATGTTTAGATGTCTCCCCCCCCCCCCCATCCCTCTAATGGGTTCTGGAGCCAGTGATGAAACGCTTGCTCTCTCCTCACTCCTCAAGGTGCCCTCACTCCTCTGCTGCTGCTTAGGTATCAGAGGAAAATACTAGTCCTGTAATACAGACTCCCCCCTCTCACGCACACCCTGCTTATATCTGTCCTCAGGTTAAGCAACGTGTTACACTATAATAATCAGATGGCTTCACACCCTGCAACCGATTAGGGCTCGGAGCCTTAGACTGTGGCACGATGGAGCTTTCAGAATTCAGGGGATTTTAATTGGGGTATTCCACTCTGCAACAGTGCTGATTCAAAACCTCCACAGACACTTTGTCTCGGAGCGCTGGTGTCCAGACAGGCTGTTTTCTTTCTTCAGTGTGGAGCTCAATTTGCAGCACCACCCAAAAAAAAGAAATGGGATTGTAGATAGTGTATGAATGTAGCAGGGCTTCATCGGGTCTATTTTTGGACGTGAACATTTTTAAAACCTTATTTTGCATTAAAACAATGTTCCTGCCAAGGCAGTGTGCTTTGGGTTTAGGAATAACAAAAGCTGCAATCAGTCAAACAAAGTCTATATTAGCTTATCACAGGCTAATCCCACTACTTAGTCCATGAGTCCGTCCTGAGTATTAATTAGTACCATATACAGTACATTTTCAGGGAACCTTTTTTAAGGATTCTTTCACTATTTCCTAACCATATTATATTTACTTTTATAATAACCACTGGACGTTAAGAGAAGGCGTGGCAGAGGATTGCTGCGTGTGTGTGTGAGTGCCGGGGCCTCTTCCTCCACCTGCCCTTGTGTCTC